>JAAQRM010000247.1:0-197607 GCA_013396095.1 Fusarium sp. NRRL 52700 | reverse complement strand
CTTACCCTTCTAACATGTCTTCCTAGATGATCCCCTCTCCACCTTAATCACACGACGGCCACTGCACAGAGACATTTCAAGTCCAGAGGTTTATTCATCCGCTAAATTGATGATAGAGGCTTGCATGAGAACCGATGCACCAGACCAGGGCCACCAAAAGTGCCGATACTCAAGAGACATCGTCCTTCCCACGCGCGTCATAAAAGTCAGCGATCAGACTGCACACCTACAGGTCAATCAGGCAGAAACTCGAGGATCTTATCTCGCCCTGAGCTATTGCTGGGGTAGACCGGACCCGAACAAGCAAAGCCGGCTATCAGAATTGCGCTTAAGCAACGAACAAGATCTAGTACAAGAAATCAAACTTGAGGAGTTGGAGCAGTCTGTCCAAGATGCGATTCACGTTACTAGAGAACTAGGATTCACTTATCTCTGGGTGGATAGACTCTGCATCATTCAAGACTGTCCAGAAGACAAGAGAAAAGAAATTATCAAGATGGCGATGACATATAAGAACGCTGCAGTCACGCTGGCTGCCGGGACTGCCAAGAACGCATGTGATGGCTTCTTGGGAAGCTTGCCTCTCAAGAGTCCTACGTATCTGCCGCACAGAAATTTCGACATACCGATGAGGGACGGGCGCACTGGCACTGTCCATCTGTCTGGAAAGCCATATCGGCCCTACCATCCTCTTGATAAAAGGGGATGGACGCTTCAGGAGTATATGCTATCATCCCGCATGCTCATCTTCTCAGACTTCCAACTCCTATGGCAGTGCCAGGAAACTGGACTGCAGAGCGTCACTGGAAACAACGTAGGTATAAAATATCAGCAGCGTCTCGAGTCATTGCCGTGGGCTTCCTTCGATGAGGAGGGTGAAGCATCCTACGGAACACATGATTCAGAGAAGCTCTATCTCTGGAAGACCATCATATCTCAGTATACGGAAAGGCAACTGAAAGATCCCGAAGATAGACTACCAGCGGTCACGGGTATAACAACCGAGTTGCAAAAGGTCTGGCGAGACTCTCATATCTACGGTCACTGGGAGCGATGGTTCATTCAACTTCTGGCATGGTTCAAGCCAAACAATTTAAGAGTGAAGGAAAGACACACCAAGAGAGCTCCTAGTTGGTCTTGGGTCTCTGTCGATGGCAGTATCGGATTCGCATCCCTGATGGACACGGAGGACGCCAAGATTGAGATTCTGACTGCAGCCAAGGTCAGGCTATCCTGCCGAATACTCCAATTCGACGAAATAAGCCCTGTCAAGCGGAATACACTGACTACAATGCTGGACCTTGTGAAGTCAGCTTCGACACTTGAATTCGCAGGGAGAAAGTGCGAGTATCTTTTCCTGGGCAAGCCCACCAGCTATCGTCATCATGAACCCGGTGTTGCTCTGATGGTAATCAAAACGGCTAGTGGATGTTATAGGAGAGTCGGCCTAGCCCTGTTTAAGGATATGACAGTCTGGACTGGTGTCAAGTACCAGAGTGTTGATCTTGAGCCAAAGGAAAAGTAGGGCAACCTTTCAAGTATGCTAAATATGCCTAGTGCTTCCATACCCAATTTCCGCTCCTCTCTCATGAATTCACCCTCATGGGGAGGCAAAGAGCCCCAGTACCTGTTTCCTGAGTGAAGAACTCCATCGGTACATTTAGTACATCCTGGTTCGTCTTTTACCCAGTTGATTTTGGCACCTTAACTTAGCATTAGAAGTTATATTACTCCCACATAGTGCTTTAGAAGTTACTCTGGGATTGTTCATACTTGTCTGTGTTGTTAACAGTCAGGCCTGTGCCTGAGAGCTTATAACACCACAGAAACTCAGGACTCAGTTCCTCCGGCTCCATATCAATATCCCCTCTTTGCGTGTATCTTCTCATGCCTTCGGCAGTCATTAATCCTAGCAAAGGCCTTCCCGCAAGTCATGCAAGCGTAAGGCCTGTCTCCAAAATGACTCCGCTCATGGCTCTTGAGATTGATGTTTCTCGTAAAGGTCTTCTTGCAAATTTGGCAAACGAACTTTCCAGAGACCTGTCGACGGCTTAAGGTCTCGAAGATGAGGGGCCCCTCGCTTTGTTCAGGATGGTAAATATTGACATGCCGGTCCCTGTCCCTGTTGTTCACAAAACCAAGAGGAGCAGCATTGCAGGATACGGGGCACTGAAAAGGCCTCTCGTGCCGTTTTCCGTGATTATCTCGGTCCCGTGCGTTATTGTAGCCGACATGGAAAAAACGACAGAGTGTGTGATTACACTTGTAGGGTTTTGAGCCATAATAGTCCTCAACCGTATCTTCATCACCAACCTTTTGGTTGACAAAGAGAATTTCCAGTTGCTTTCTGTTATCCTTGAGTCCATCCTCGATCTTCTTAATGCCGACAGTGTTTCGTGTCGCGTAATCACCTTGCTGGTGAGTGTATATGTGGTTCCACAGCAAAAGAAGATCTTCGTAGAGCTCCAAGTTGATGAACTTCTCTATGTGGTCTTCAACTAATCCACTGTGCTTGACTGTAGTCAGATCTGGGCGATGGGTATTGACAAAATGTTGTAAACCAGATGCGAAATCTGCAGCGACATTTTGATAGGAATCTGTCGTAAAGACCTCACTGCACTCCCTGATTAAGGTATCAATATGATGAAGCCAATGAGCACACGCGTAATCCTGGAAAGAGAACCAGCCCAACTTTGCATGCTCGCTTCTTTGGTGTTCTCGGTAGTTGGCGCCCCGGTCAAAGCATGGAAGGGCTAGGTATCTGAGGCACATAGTAGTCAACTGGCACTGAACCTGTTTCTCGCTAATGTACCTGTTCTCTATGATATATCTGAAAGCCCCAATAGTTAGAAACTTGCGATGTCCACTGGCTACTCAAGACTAACCTGCATGCAGTTGAATGAATCAGTCGAATATAGCCTCCCTGGAGGACATGAACGATGGAGCCGAGATATGTCTCCATATCTTGTCGTAACATGTCATTCTCAAAATCGATATGGAGAGTATGAGGGTTGAAGCATAAGATTGCTTGTATCTCGTTCCATCTAAGTGGTCGTTTGGCACAAATGAGCCATCCGAACAGCAGCTTTGATCTCTCCCACCTCACAGAACCCCCGGGTTGCGCCGTGAGACTGCTCTTGACAGAGGCTAGCAATCGTTCATACCTGAAATGGTAAGTCGAAATCGAGGCCTAGTATCAGAGTACCTACATGTCTCCAAGCTTTGTTGGTAGTATCCCTCTTCTGAGCTCGGTGATCAAGTGACCTTTTGTATCCTGCTGCAAAAGGAATTCAATGGCCAAATGCGCGTAGAGAAATGAGTCTAGAATTTTGAATCAGCCAGAACCTCTAGGAGCGCTGTGTCAGTTCATATTAACCTTGACTTTGATGACATATTATGCGTTCAACATCTGATTTATCAGCCTCAGAAAGACTAAACCCAATACCGTGCCTTGATTTCGAGAATGCTGGAAGCTTCTTCTGCACAAAAGCTCTAATGTCGTCGTGGTTGTCCTGGGGTCTGAGTGCTATGCTGATGCAATCATCCCCGAGTATATACTTCTTAGTATCAGATGTTTCTCGGCCGATGAAAAGGACTCTCAGATGCCCCAATCTAATTTGCGTATCGTATGCTGACACTAGATCCTTGAAGAACTCGGCAGTTTGTTGAATCTCGGCTCCATGGCATTCATCTACTCCGTCTACCACGATGTAGTGTCTTACAGAGAACTCAATGAACGTCTTGATGAGCTTTTGGGCCAGTTTTGCATCTATCAGGACGGAGCCTCCACTGGTGACCTTTTCCTGGTAGCAATAGGGGATTATATAATCCTCGGCCTCTACCATCTGCAGGAGTATTCCCTTCAGGATATCAAGATGACTTCTATGTTCAATGTCATTCTCTTGGCAGTAAAAGTAACATGTTTTACTGGCCTCTGGAAACGAGGGCATTGTATTTTGAAGTTTAGATGATTTCAGTTCATCAACTATTAGTGATGCAAGTACCGTTTTGCCTGGAGTCGTCAGCATGTCCTTGAAGGCCTCCGGGGAATAATTACCATATCCCACGTTCGCGTGCAGCCATATGGCCGAGTGAGGAGGATCTTCCTCTCCCATCCACTTTGAAATATCGCTGTAATTTCGGAAAAGCCAACGGCCACTCTTAGGGCAGATCGCCATCTCGCGAAATTCGTTCTGCAATCGTTCCATCTTACGAGAAGAGGTGATCCATTCAGCCACTTCGTGCTTTCTCCTACGACGTCGGTCTTTTTCGTCGCTCTCAAAGTTCTTCCAGTCTAACTTGACGCTATACGAGTACTGCTGGAAGGCCGCATGAAGGGCATCATAGTCTTTGGAATTAGATCACTCTGTTGAAATATTGTGAGTTGAAAACTCACCTTGTATAGAACTGTATTCTTTGATGAACTTCGCGTGTGAGCCTAGAGAAGCGGATAGTTTCGAGAATAGGCCACTTGCGTCATCCCAGACCGATCTCTGAAGCCGCTGCCATACTTGGATAAGTTAGCCGAATGAGACTCGTCTTTGCAAAGGATATCTTACGCTTCGCTGTGAGTGAGAAAAGTCTGTATGCTGTGGAATGAAACTGCTGTATATCATTGTAGATATTGACTACGCACTCTATGGCAGGCGGAAACCTTTGGAATAACCCCTCGAATTGAGTTAAGGCCATGAGTTGGCCTCCAAGGAGTCCGTAAACATCGAGCACTCCGTCAAAAGCCCTGTCAGTAGTGTTGGTACTCTGTGAGCGTTTAGCTTGGACTCAAACATGAACCAGAGGTTAATAATTACCCTGAGTAAGAATCTCACTGAGCCCCAGACGATTGACATTACACTTTTAGTGCCGGGAAACTCAAGGCGCAAGAGGACTTTCTCGAACTCTTCCATGCCGTCAAGGAACATCCGAAGTCGATTCATATCCATCATGTTGTTTGTCTTGTCTCGCAACGATTGGATATCCCCGATTTCTTTCCACATGTCGCCATTCGTCGTTTTTTCGAACTCCTCTTCATGGTGGGGTTTCAGGGATCTCCTGAAATCTTCAGCTATTTCATAAAGCCGGTCCATCGTGATGAGAAATTGTGTGACAGTGGTTAAAGCCCTTGGAGACCAAATCTTGAAAGACTACTGTCTCGATGAGAAAAGTAGGCCAGCTGGCAGTGACTCGAGGGGGATCAGCTGCCCGAGACCTGCTAGCGGTGAAGGATTCAAGAGGCAACCCAACTGCAGTACCTCAAAACTGCCTTGCTGAGAGCCTTTAATAATGGCGGTGTTGGTTTTTTCAAGCCTTGCCGTCCAATCGCTGGATAACATAGGCTCAGAGCGAACCAGATATGCTGACATGGGTTGCCTTGTTGGCCAAGCGAGCTGCAGCTGGCTGACAATAGAGGTTCTGATTCGACGTTGGGTCACCGTCCCCAGGGATCTCCTGCATAATACACGCTAACACAGCCTGATTCTTGTATTTTGCTTGTCAGCACGACCGTTGTCTTCAAAGCTCTCATACTCTCTTGATTCACAATCAGATGATTTCCGTTTCATTCATGATAGCGACAATATGTCTAACCTGCGGGATCTTCTCAATCCCATAGGTGACGACAGGCACCAAGTTACTCACTCCGGCGACGGTCTAGGAGTAGATCATGGCCAAGATCATTACATGGGCAATGCCCCTACTGCCCAGGAGCTCGACATCAACGGATCGGTTGATTCGACCTCGCAAGCCTTTTGGGGCGCTCTAAATGGAGAATTTACCGACAATTACTTTCAGTCCAATCTTACAAACACTCTAGTGTAGGTAGCCTTACGTATCGATTCAACTTACAACTGAAGATAGAAAACAGCAATCCTTTGTTCCCCGAGCATGATGTCTCTGCACACCACTATACTGAGGGTAATGCTCCAGACATTGACCCACAACTTGAGATAATGGATTTTGATATGGGCTTGGACATGAACGGTTTTCAGATGACTCCTTTTCCCGATGAACAGGAAAACGACCCTTCGGATGTGTCTACTACTCTCGAAAGCTTCCAATTCCTTCAACTGCCCACTGAAAGCTCTCGAGAAGGATCAGCTATGACACCACAGCTTTCTGTGCTAAGTCGGTCAAATGCAACACCTATAACATCACCGGACGATGAAGACGTCATAGTTCACTACGGCATGGTAATGACACACGCCTTCAATTATGATACTCGATTACCGGAGGCCAATGCTAATTTATCATAGCTTCATAACATCGAAGTGAAATTAGTACCTGATGACATGTCATCCATAGATAAAAGACTTGCAGCAGAGGCCTCAGCCTATCAATACTTTACGCCAACGGAGTATCAAAAACAACTCATGCTTTGTTTCCCTGGCGATGGGAAGCATTTTGGGCATCTCCCTTTAGCGGCAGGCCAGACTCTCCTACCCCTGATGATACAACCATCAGTCGATATTGAACCACTGGCTCTAAAACACGATCTGAGAGAGGTCATAAGCCGCGCAAACAAACCCGCGGATGCGAGGGTGAAAGTCGATATAAATATCTATGGTTTACGATCTAGGGCGTTGGATGTTGGCAGAATACTTTCCAGTGGAAAGCTGTGGCTTCAGAGATCTAGCCACGGAAGACGTGATATTGCTTACGAGAATCCTCACTTCTTAAACATTAACGTCCAAGATACCGGAATCGATGAAGTCCAAAATACGCAACAGGCTCCTAATGATGGTGCCCCGAAGAAAATGAGTAAGGAAGATCAACTTCGGAAGATGGTGGATGAGGTCTACAAGACAGTCGAGAACAACCGCGAACTTGAGATGGTTGAAGGTGGTGACAGAGTAACCCGTCAACTACTAAGGTAGCCTACCAGAACTTACTGCCCAGTTGACCTCAGCACTAACAGCGCAATAGGCATCAGAAAGAAGCCCTAGGTTTCATGCTCGAGAGAGAGTCTGGGCACATTAATGAAAAGTACAGACTTTGGGAAAAGATCGAGCATGGGGATGGAAAGGTCCAGTATCGGCATAGAATCACCAAGAGACGCAGAGATATACGACCAGAGGAGAAAGGCGGTGGTATCCTCGCCGACGACATGGGAATGGGAAAGTCGCTTTCTATCCTCGCCTTGATAATGAAGACTCTCGACAATGGCAAAGATTGGGCGGAAGAGAAAAATGAGGAGCACAAAAGCAGGAAATCTCTCAAATTCTCTCGCTCGACTCTGGTTGTAGTCTCAGGAGCTTGTAGGTTTTACTTTACTCTCACTCTTATTTCAGCTACTGATATGGCTCAGTATTGGTCGATGAGTGGACAAATGAGGTGAAGAAGTAAGTATAGTGAGACCTCTCTCAGAGGAAGTTTCTGACCCTGCATAGGCACCTACAGAATGGTGTCGAAGTGGTTAAGTACCACGGCGAAAAGAGGCCGAAGACCCTCGAAGAGCTGCAAGACGCAAATATTGTAGTGACAACATATCATACGCTGACTGCCGAGTATCTAGTAGGAAAAGGAAAGACTTCGCCACTATACCAGTTGGGCTGGTATCGAATAGTCCTTGACGAAGGTGAGTCTTCCGTCTGCATCGGTTGTCGAGATACCTAGTTAATCAGGAAGCTTACAGCTCATATCATCCGCCGTCCATCCACAAAATTCTTTCAAGCGTGCGAGTATCTCCACGCCAACTCTCGGTGGTGCCTCTCCGGGACACCCATCCAGAATAAGCTCGCCGACATAGGCTCGCTGTTCCGCTTTATTCGTGCCGAACCATTCGATAAAGCAGCCGAGTTTAGGAAGTGGATAGAAACGCCATTCGACAACTCGTTCGATGACCCTGAGCTCGTAAGGGATCGTCTAGTCATGCTCCTCGAAGCATTATGTCTACGTCGGACTAGGGAGGTCCTCAACTTGCCAAAGACACGACAGTTTGTTCGACATTTGGAGTTCAGTCCGCAAGAACGAGATCAATACGACAAAACAAAGGCTGTCATCCTACGCAACATGCAGCATCGCATGGGTGAAGTCACAAAGAGCTCCCAGTTCGGCATGTTTCAAATGTGGCTTCAACTTCGAATTGTTTGCAACCATGGAACATATCAAAAGCTCTTCTCCTGGCACCGAAGAAGCCTGCTGGAAGAACGAGAAGCAATAGTTGGAACAGCAGGTCATTATGGCGAGATATCCTGCGTGGGGTGTGAACAGCCGATGCCGGTACTTGGATGCGACTTGACAAGGAGGATGTTCGACGACGAATGCTCACATATACTTTGCTCCAAGTGCATTGAAGAATCCAGTATCTCCCTACCCGTGACTCGAAACCGATGTCCGATCTGCGTCAGATGGTACAAAGAGCCTTCAGTGCCTCGAGATGACGAAACTTCGGGACACAACGACAGACCGCGAAAGCGACGAAAGGCTACTGTATTAAGAGATGATCACTATAGCTATTTTAATGAGCAAGGTCTCTCAACAAAAATACAGACTCTGGTGGAGGATGTCCAGAAGGATCTTTGGACCACAAAAAGGTAGGTCAACCTTGGAGTTCAGATTATTTCTAACTATGAACAGCATTATATTTTCTTGCTGGACACGAACTCTGTACTTGATATCGAGACACCTGGAACAGGCTAAGATTCCATACCTTCAACTCGACGGTGATAGCCCACTGCGTCAACGACAGGCTACACTCCTTAAATTTGAGAAAGGGGATGAGACACCGGTTCTTATCATGACGACAGGAACCGGAGCATTTGGGTAAGTCGATTGCTCTTTCGGCCGCATCGTGAGACTGATATATTCCAGATTGAATTTGACTTGCGCAAATCGAATATTCATCACAGAACTACAATGGAATCCCAGCGTCGAGAGCCAGGCAATTTCTCGAGCCATTCGCCTTGGGCAGCAGAGTGAAGTTCGAGTTACAAGATATGTCATTGACAACACTGTGGAAGAGGTACGAAGTTCAATTAGTATTTATGGAGCATGACTAACAGGTGCAGGAAATAAGGCAACAGCAGGAGTATAAGAAGCATATTGCAGCGCTGGGTTTTGAAGAAGTTGTTGATTAGTTAGATGACATATGCGATGGCCTCATCAAGGGTTCTCTCTACCCTTGCTCAAACGATAATACTTTGTTTCTAGAATAAAATAACTAGTATTCCTTACAGATTTATTGTGAATTTTATTTATCTAAGATGAAAGAAACTACAGACATCCTAGTTTTCGATAATTAGACTGTGACAAGCTCGCAGATATTCAAATCGCCGCGAACCCTGGACTGTAATAGCTAATCTGAAAGGCTCCAGGGCGTGCTAAAATTGCAGTGAAGGTGCCTGCGAGCGGGTGGGTGTTACCCAAACACGTTGATTCGACCATTACTATTGCTGGTTGTCGTGACGTGTTAAAATGCAGTGAAAGGTGGTTGAAAAGGCGGTTGATGATGAGGACTTTTAGTCGCAGCTACTGACATGGGGGTTGAAAATGCAGTGAAGGCCTCTATACAGGGATGATCCTAATAGAAGGAGATACGGGTGCTACGTGGTGAATATCGAAGGATGAGTGCTCCGCGATCGCATCGGCATTACATGAGGCTTGGCCGTGCTGAAGTGTCGATTTAGTGCCATTTCTTTGAGAAAGTTCCCTATGTAGAGTGATTTTGATGTGCATGGTGATACCAACAACTTTTCTCGGGCCATTAGTCGACGAAGACAAGATTTTCACATTTGCACCTAATTCTAGGCTGGCACACCTTGGCCTTTGTACTTGGTGTGGAACACATGAGGTCTACTGCCACAGTCCCACTCACTCTACTTGCTGACATGGGTCGGGGGGTGTCGAGATGGGTTAAAATAGCAGTGAACGTTCAGTCAGGTCAAAGGCAAATCGGTCATGATTGACTAAAATTGCAGTGAAATGCACACGAAGTTGTGCTGATCTGAATGGACTTACAACGAATCAAATATTATTAATAAAGCCAGAAAGAATAAATGAAACTAAATAACATGGTTGATAAGTGAGTGGGTCAGATAAGCAAGTAAGTTACTTTTCTTAACGTTTTAAACCTATAGCTTAAAAGCTTAAGCTATAGGTTTAAAATACTAGCTTTTACTTACTAAACTTTTCTTTAGATAACTTAAGAATTACCTAATAAGTTCTTATATTATAATTACCCTTACTATATATACTATAATATTAAATACCTAGTCTAATTAACCTTCCTTAATTACTACTTTATAATAATTTTATTACTATTTATATATTAATATCTATCTAATTAATTATTTATAATATATCCTATATAGTTATTATTCTTTCTTTTTATAATCTAGTCTTTTTTACCTTATAATACTAACTTAATATCTTATTTATATCTTAAAGATTATAAAGCTTAGCCTTTAATAAGATAACCTTATATATAACTATCTTTATTATCTTAATAGCTAACTTTAAAGCTTTAATAATAGACTCTAGGGAGCTACTATAATATCTTTTAATTTACTTTTTAAGGTATTTAGACTAAGATTAGGCTATTATTACTATCTTTAGGGTCTTTAAAGCCTATAATATTAATAGTTAAGTAACCTCCTTAAGAGATATTAAGGTATATAGCTATATATTAAGCTTTAAGATTATAGTTTTTAGGTTAAGAGAAATAAGCCTAGTTCTTTTAAAACTTCTTTAGATATTACTTTCTATAAAGATAGTCTAAAAAGTAATATAAAAGGCTAATAAGAACTTAGTCTTAGAAATATAGGTTATAAAGTATCTAATTAGATATTCTATTTCTTAATTATAAGCCTTTTTTAATATTATAAAGTACTTAATATTAAGAGACTAGAGTAAGTAAGATATATAAGTAAATATATAAAGTATAATAATCTTATAATCCTAATAATATTTCTTAAACTTAATAAAGTAATAACTTTTATAACTATTAAGGATTAAAAGATAATAAGGACTAATTAATTAGTTAATTATAGACTAATTAAAGTATTTTAGTTACTTAAGATCTTATTATAGGCTTAGGTCTTACCTAAGCCTTAATTAGACTAGATAACCTTTTAGGCTAGTCTAGGATTTAGATAAGATTAGTAAAAGTATTTAAGAAAGAATTTCTAAGAAATTCTTTCTTAATTCTTTTAAGATTAATAATATTTATATTAATATTCTTTTAATTATAACTAAGAAGTTAGTTTATAATAATTATTAATCTTCCCTTAGCCCGGGATATAAATCACTTTCTAGCTATTACTTATATTATAAAATAAAGAAAATAGTCCTTATAATATAAGGACTAGAAACTATAGGTCCTAACTAATCCTTAAGCTAATAATTACCTAAAGAACTAATAGCTATAAAGATAATAGTAGTCTTTTAGGGTATATAAATCTAATAAATATAGACTTAAGTTACCTTTTAGAATAACCTTAATATTTTTTAATATAATATTACTAACTATATCTAGGAATAGCTTAGTAATATAATAGTAATAATACTTTCTATAAGTACTTAAAGGAACTTAGCCCTAGTAATAATACTAACTTTAATCTTAATAATAATAAGAACTAGCCTAGAGTTAATATAATATAAATAGCTACTAACTATATCTAAGTTTAATAATACTAGGGCTATATAGCCCTCCTAAAAGCTAGTAATATAATATACCTTAGAAATATAGGTAAATAAAATTAGAAATAATAAAGATTAATAGATATTTATTTTTATAAACCTTAAAAGTAATATATTATAGACTATTAGATTATTCTTTAAAATAAAAAAATAAAAAGGCTTTAACTTTATAGTATTTCTTATATACCTAAAAAGTACTTATAAGGATTAATATTAAAGAAAAATTACTTAAATAAAGCTTAAGTAAATCTACTAATATAATACTAAACCCTTTATAAAATTTTTTATTTATTTTAGCTAAAAACTAGTTATAATAAGAAGCCTAAATTAGGATAATAAAATAAAGTTAATATATCTATATTATATATTAAATAAGACTATATAAAATTATAGTATTAGCTATAGTATCTCCTAGGATAACTATAAGAGTATAGTAAAGGTATATTATAATATTATTATAAATATTAAGTTATAATAACTAGAAGAAAAGTTCTAAAAGTTTAATATATATATAATATTTATCTTCCTTTAGTAATAAGATAGTAATAATAATATTAAAATAATAGGAATTAATATTACCTTAGTAAGATATAAGGGACCTAAGTAAGGAATAGATCTAGTATAGACCTTAAATAGAAAATAAAAGAAGGCCTAGTAGGTCTTTATAGAAGTTCTAGAATATAGAAAATAAAAAAGGCTTTACTTTTATTATAAAAGTATTACCTATTAAGTCTAAGACTATTAGCTTAACTAACCTTTATACTTACTATATATAGAATATTAAGTCTATAGTCTATTAATAAATAATAATAATTATAAGGATAATAAAGGAGTTTTTAAGTTAGAAAACTAAATATTTTTATAAGGAGTTTTATATAAAGGTTAGAAGTAAGGTATAAAAGCCTTATATATATTTATATAGTTATATTAGAAAAAGACTAATAAGAGATTAGTAGTATAATAAATAGTCCCTTACTATTAGTATTAGTTTTATTTAACTTATTAAAGTTTCTTAATATATAAATTAATATAAAATATAATTATTATAAAGTAATTAATAAGTATATAGTATAATAATTAAGGCTAGATATTATAGATTTATTAGAAAGATATAAAGTTAAGACTATAGTAGAAGTTACTAGAAAGGGGTAGATTTCTAGGGAATTAATAATTTATATTATATAAATAATTAGAGAAATTATTAACCTAGATAGATAGAAAAGCTAAGTAGCTTTCTATATAATCCTAGGCTTAATAAAAAAGGTAATCCTTAGATTATTATAAATAGTATACTATAATATATATATTTATACTAGCTAATAAGAGCTAGTAGTTAGGATAGTAAGTAGCCTTATTATAAAAAGTAATAGATTTTTTATATTTAAGACTATTATAATTACTATAATTAGTTTAATATTTATTAGTACTATATAATACTAGATATAATAAGATAAAAGATAGGATATATTAATTATTATAAATCTAAAGGAGATTATCTAGGCCTTAGAAGCCTAAGTATTATAAGAAATAAATCCTAACTCTAGGTAAAAAGAAAACTAGTCTAAGCTATTATCTAAGTTTAGTAAGTTTAAGAACCTTTTTAACCTTACTAAGGCTATAGTATTACTTTTATACTAAGGATAGGTAGATTATTATATTAAGCTAAAGAAAAACCTAGATAGGTTAGAACCTAAGCTCTTATAAGGGCTATTATATAATATATTATAAGATTACTTACTTAAGGTTTAGTAGTAGGTTATAAAGCTAATAAATAAAGGCTAGATATAGGCTAGTTTCTTATTTATAATAGTACTAATATTACTTATAAAGAAACTAGAAAGAGAATAGTATTTCTATATAAACTATAAGGTACTTAATAAAGTAACTTAGTAAGACTATTACTTACTACCTCTAATTAAGAAAATATTAAGATTATTATTAAAGGCTAAATAGCTAATAAAGCTAGATATATAAGTAGCCTTTTATAAGATCTAGATTATAAATAGTAAAGAATACCTTATAGCTTTCTAGACCTAGTTTAGATTATTTAAGTAGCTAGTAATATTCTTTAGGCTAGTAAGTACCCTAGTTACCTTCTAGTATTATATTAATAAAATACTAGGCCTATCCCTAGGGGATTATATAATAGCCTATCTAGATAATATTCTTATATACTTAAGAGGCTCCTAAAAGAATTATATATAAAAGGTATAGAAGATATTATATAAGCTATAAGTAACTAGCCTAAACCTAGACCTAAAGAAATATAAGTTTATAACTAATAAGGTAAAGTACCTAGGATATATTATAAAAATAAAAATATTAGTTTAACTAGATCTAGAAAAAGTAAAGGCTATTTATATCTAAAAACCTTTTATATATTTAAAAGAAGTAAAAAGCTTTTTTAGATTTATAAATTTCTATTATAACTTTATTAAAAGGTTTATAAAGCTTATTATCCCTTTAAATTACTTAACTAAGAAAGAAATTCTTTTTTAGTAAGGCCTAGCCTAGTTAATAGCTTTTATTAGGTTAAAAGAATACTTTATTATAAGTCTTATTTTAGTATAATAAAGACTTAATAAAAAAATAGTAATAAAAGTAAATAGCTTTAGGAAGATACTAGAAGAATATCTATTATAAAGAAATAAAAAAGATATTCTTTATTTAGTTATATATTACTTTATTCCCTTAAGCTTAGTATAATAAAACTATATAATCTATAATAAGGAACTACTAGTAGTAATTAACTACCTAAAAGTATAATTAGTAAAGTTATAAGAGATCTAAAGACCTTTTATTATTCTAATAGACTATAAGAACCTAAAGTACTTTATAACTATATAAGAAATCTCTAAATATTAAGCATAGTAGGCAGACCTATTCTTATATTATAATTATAAACTATATTACTAGCCAAAGAAAGAGATATTATAACCTAATATTTTATTATAGAAAGACTAAGATTACTAAAGAAGATTAAAGTATATAGACTAAGTTATAAGACTAGTAAGGATCTTATTAATAGTAACCTTACCTAGAAATTCTAGCCTAAATCTAGCTAGAATATTACCTATAAAAAGACAGGTCTTTTAGAATAAAGTACTTTAAGAACTCTAGGACTAAGTAATTATTAGTTTAATAACTTATAGTCTTAAGCTTAATATAATATTATAAAAAGAATAATAGTTTCCTAAGGAAATAAAGATAAGAAAGTAAACCTAGGACTATAGTATTAGAAAATAAGAAGCTTTATTATATAAAGACTAGATCTAGTTACTTATATAAAAACTACTAATAATAATAATTATCTAGTAAATATATAAATTACCTTTACTTAATTACCTAGAAAGGAATAGTATATTCTAGGCTTTATATAAAGAATATTACTAGGATAAGATATTTATAAATATAAGGCAGTTCTATAGGAATTATTACTATAATAAGGCTTATAAGAGCAAGTAGTAATACTAAGGCCTCTTATAATAGTTACTAATCCTAGATTAATACTAGTTAATATTATTAATTAACTTTATAATAAAACTACTAGTCTAAATAAATATAAACCTTATATTCCTAATAGTTATTATTAATAGACTATTAAAGTTTATATAGCTAGAAGTAATAATAAGTATTTTAGTAGAAGTATATATATAGTATTTTAAGGACTACTAGTAAAGGTTTTATGGTTTTTCTAAAGATATTATATTAAATAGGGGATTAGACTAGCTTAATAAGTTCTAAAAAATACTCTATAACCTAACTAGGATATAGTAATATCTCTTTATAGTATACTATTTATAGATTAATAGAAAAATAAAGTAAGTAAACTAAAAAGTATAGTTAATCTTATAGCTTTTAATAGCCTTCTATTAGTTTAACTAGCCTAATTATTTAATAGTAATATAAATATTCTTAAATAATAGAGTTTTATTAGTAATAAGGTTTAATCTAAATTACTTACTTTATAGATATAATTTAAAAGCTATCTAATAAAATATAAATTAACTAGCTAGTAAGACCTCTAGTAAGAGAAAAGTAATATAATTTATAGCCTAACTTAGGAAAAGGTTAGAAGTTATATAGGCTACTTATATATATATATATAGTAAAAATACTAAGATATATATAATAAAGGCTATTACCCTATAGAATAGTTCTAGGTTAGTAATATAGTTTAGTTAGACTTATAAAACTTCTAAATAAACTATTCTTATAAGAAACTAGATTAGGTTATAGCTAAGTACTATATTAAAAGGGTACTATTTCTATTAATAGTTAGACTTAATACTCCTAGAGGTATATATAATATCTTTTATATAAATCTTATAAAATAAGTAATATTAGACCTATTTCTTTCCTAAAAACTATAAGAGTCTAGACTAGAACTATAATTAATACTTTAGAAAAATAATAAGAAATTAATAAAGAAATATACTATAGAAAGAATACTTATAACTAGAAATATAAAAAGAGTTAGGAAAAATAAGAATATTCTTATTAAATAGGAAGAATAGATAATCTTTACTTAGAAGCTATTAGAAAATATAAGGAATATTAAAGTACTTATAGTATATAAAAGGAAATAAAGAGACCTAATAGTATATAATAGATTATATTAAGTATAATAGTAATAATAAGGTATACTATATACTATAAAAACCTAGGCCAGATCTGGCCAGGATTTAGGCCCTAATTACCTAAAAAATAAAGAAACTGAGATCTAGATATTACTAGGTATTATTACTATTTTCCCTATTATTACCCTTAGTATTTCTATTATTTTTACTATTATTTAAGTCTAAACTACTAGAAGATCTATTTTTAATTAAAAGAGAAGCTATATTACTTAAAAAATAATATAAGTATAAGTAAAAAGAAAGGAAAGAAAATAAATATACTTACTATAGTAATACTTAGAAAAAGACTTTATATTATTATTATAATAATAATAAGAAAGGGATATAGGAGGATTAAACTAAAATAAAGCTTAACTAAAGTTAGTAATAGCTTAAGTAAGAGTATTTAACTATTAGCTAATAGCCTTATATATAGTATAAAAATCCTTATAGAGTTTAAATAAAAGCTATATTCTAGTAAAGGTTAGGCTAGACCTAGCTAGGCTACTATTTAAACTAAGGAATATAAGGAAAAAAGGAAAGTTATTAAATTAAAGGTATATTATATAGTATAAGATAGTAGTAGAACTAGGTATATAGGTAGGGTTATTATAAATATAAGTTACCTTTCTAGGGGTCTAGTAATCTTTATTAATAATAAGAAAGTTCTAAAGCTATTAGGCTTAATCTAAAAATATACCTTAGAACTTAGACTTAGTAATATCTTTTTTCTTATAGGAATTATTTTAGGCTTTTATATACTTATTAAGCTTTTTCTTACTATTAATAATATATTTATAGTCTTTAATAGTCTTTTTAATTTCTTAAATAAGATAATAAAGTCCTAGGTTAGTTATAAATAGATTATTAAGCTAGATATAATTTAACTTAATTAATAAATAATACTTATATAATAAGTAAGACCTAAGAATATAATCTAAAAAATAACTATAATTAAGAAAATAATCTATATACTACTTATAGAAAAAGAGCAAAGCCTAAGGAAAAAACTAATCTTTATTATTAAAGTTATTCTTATAAAGGTAATAACTAATAGCCTATTAGTTAGACAGGGGATACTAGGACCTATTATTACTATTATTACTAGAAAAAGTAGTAATAATAGCTATAATATAAGATATAGGAATAAAAAAGAAAGAATAGTAAAGAAAGAAGCCTAGGAATCTAGTTAATATATAAGTAAGTAATAGGCTATATTCTAGCTAGATATAGACTAGAGTAAAAATATACTTTATATAATAAAAAAATAAAAGAAAATAAAGATATAGAATAAAAAGATAAGCTTACTAATAATAGGAGGTTAATAAAAGGTAAAAAAGTAAAAATAAGTAAGTATAAGGAATATATAAAACTTATAATAGAATAGCCTGGAAAAAAGAAAGAAAAAAGTAAGGATAAAGGAGAAAAGTAAGAATATTATAGAGAAATATTAAGGGGCTATTAACTAGGAAATATATATAGTTAATATTAAGCTTTTAGATAAATAAATATAGGAAATAAATAAGTAGGATAGTATCTTATATATATTTAGGCTAGATTTATATAAACTTATAAATAGATATATAATATATCCTGGCTAAGAATTACTAATATCTAGGAATAGGTAGGGAGATAGGTAGGGAGATATATTATAGGCTTAAGTATTATAGGCTTGGGTCTTACTTAAGCCTTAATTAAACTAAATAACCTTTTAGGCTAGTCTAGGATTTAGATAAGATTAATAAAAGTATTTAAGAAAGAATTTCTAAGAAATTCTTTTTTAATTCTTTTAAGATTAATAATATCTATATTAATATCCTTTTAGTTATAGCCAAGGAGCCAGTCTATAACAAATCTAGCTTATTATTTATTTACTTATTTTAGCTTATTATAATAACCTAATTAAGTAAAAGGTTACTTTCTTAGTATTAATTAATAAGATAATACTAGCCTAAACTAATAATAAATAGTAAAATTAATTAACCTTTTATATTAATTACTATAATTATTATAATCTATTTTTGATTTCTAGGCTATATTAATTTTAGTCTTTCTTACCTTTTTAAGCCTATAATTACTATTCTAGCTATTATAAGGCCTATTATAAAGCTAGTCTTATTAAAGTTCTAGATATTATTTAATTAAATACTATATTTTATAATTATATTTTATATAAGCCTAAACTAGCTATAAATAATAGTTAGATTTTTATATTTAGCTCTCTAATAGTTATATGTTTAAAATAAATATATCTTTAGCTCTAATTATTATTTTATAAAGTTATAAGCCTAGTACTTACTAATAGGTAATATATTATAATTAACTAGTAGAGAATTAGCTATTTTTTCTATAAAATATAGTTATAAGGGAAATCCTTATAAATCTAGATTAAAAATAAATTAGATTATTATTTATTTCTCTAGATTAGATAGTTTTTATAAATTTAGGATATAATTATATTATAATTAAATACTATAGTAGTAATAATATAAGGTCTTAAAGGGTACCTTATAGTTAGTTATAGCCTATTATAGACTTAATTTTAGGTTATTTTAAAGAGCCTAAAGGGTAAGAAGGATTCTAGCCTTATTTAAAGGCTATAATATATTAAGTAATTAAGAATTAACTAATTAGATAGAAATGTTATAAGGTAAGGATTTTTTGACTTACTTGCTTGTCTGACCTACTCGCTTATCAACCACGTTATGCAATACTCGGAAATAAGCAGATCTCTCCGTTTGGTAAAAAATACTGCCGAGCTATTCATCACGGCGTGGATGACAACTCTTGGAGAAGACCAGAAACAGCCTTCAAATCGGCACAAATTTGTGTGCTTAGTCACTAGCAGACTCCTGGAAGTGTTATAATTGCAGTGAATAGCCAGGGAAACGGAACATACACTTGAGATCGTATCAGAACAAGGGCAACAAGGATAAACACAGCTACCTGATGCACGGAGCCTTCCTTTTGAGGAGGGATGGAACATTAAATGTCATACAGGGTTCGTATCTGGGTAGATAGATCACTAATACTTGACGAGAACTTTGGGCATCATGTGAAGCTGATGAACGGTTTGTAGAAGTAAGCTTGTAGAATCAGGTCGACTGAGCATTTCTCCTTTGCGGCCCACGTATTTTGTTTAAAAAAGCAGTGAAAGATGGAGCGTGAAAGAGTGGCAGGTCACGAGGTATCGCGCTACGTTAAAAATGCAGTGAAATCAAGGGAGTGGCACTAGCCAAGTTCTTTCTGCTTATTCATTAAGCTCTCAGTCACAAGTCTCAACTGCAAAGAACTTGACTCAGTTCTTGCTTTGCCACTGTTGCCGAAATGGGGCGCGCGGGATGTCGAGATGGGTTAAAAATGCAGTGAAGGGACTCTTTACCTCAGGGGTTAGGGGAGGCCTTAAAACCGTAACGAACAAGATAGTGATGGATCGATCATCTGTCAGCTACCGGATTTTAAATAGAAAGAACTAATCAAGTCCAGTGAGAAGTGCGCAGAGGGAAACGAAACAGAGAACTTGATGTGAATGAGCACGAGAATATCAGCCCAACAGCCCAGCTTTCAAGAGACACACAAACCAGTTCACTTCTGGAGATTATAAATTTGCTAACTGGAAAAGTGTCAGATCTCGAGAGCGCTGGCTGAGACGCCTTGCAGACTCAGTTGTGAGTCTATTGCTTCTACCTTAATATTATTACAAGGTAAGTCACATGGATCAGTCGCCGGATATGAAGTATCTTTGTCGATGAGGGACGATAAAAAATCCCTGATAAGCATCACTTTAGGTAGAACTAGATCAGTCAGATAGAAAATAGTCAAATAAATTACAGCTACTACCCTCGCAATAAGTTAATAAACGCAGTGAAACGGTCATATTTGTGATTTTGGCAGTCAGAGTTATAGTGACATAGGGTAAACTGGACGATGTTGAAGCCTTAGCTTTCCATTAAATTCTCGCTTATTTGGACTGACCAGGAGAGCAAGGCTTTGGGACGTGTTAAAGATGCAGTGAAAGTATCCTCCGTAGGTTTTCCCGATGCAAGTTTCTTTCGGTCTTTTCCAGTGTAACATTACCTGTGTTAGGCGAGTTGCATAAGCCAGTAGTTGCTCATTAGCTGAGACAACAAGACGGGTCAGGTTTGACCAAAATTGCATTGAAATCGAGGGCCATTCTCGTGGAAATTGGAACCGCCTTTACCTAACGCTCATAAGACAACAGAACTTGAGCTGATCCTAAAATGGCTTTTGACGACTCATAGTATAAAAAGTCTTTATAAGCAACCCTTTGAATTGAGCACATCTCCCAATTGCGCATTAGAAATACCGTCCAGCTCTTCATAGCTGCATGACGACTCTTGCAGTAAAGCGCAGCCAGCCTGTAAGCCGGCACATTTTGTGTGATTTGTCTCTAACGGACCCTTGAGAGCGTTATAATTACCGTTGACCCTGGACTGTAATGGTAACTCTAGATGGCTCCAGAGTGTGTTAAAATTGCAGTGAAGCAACAAATAGCGTAGAGTTGGATCGTATCGTCTGATTGGTTCATCCGAGAAGCCCCAGAACATGTTAAAACTGCAGTGAAAGAGCCTTACTTATGGTGTGAGCAGATTAACAGAATAGGTAAACAGGCCGAGTTTTTCTACTCCACAACGACACCAATATCGTCTTTCACGAGACTCAAAATAGAGACCTGATTAACAGTGAAGGACGGGGTACTGATCGGGGCATTAGCCGATGGCAGCCAGGCACAAGAGCGCTAAGATTTCAGGAAAACACTAAAACCTCCAACATTCCAGACATCTCAGCTCTCGACACTTGTTGCGGGTCGATCCATCTCAGGGTTTGGCACAATCGGATCTGGAAAGGCACCATTCCCCACACGGCGATCAGGAACAAAGCCATTGTCGCCACTACATCTACCGCAAATGGCCTAGAGACACCAGAAATGGCATCACCAACAGCCTCATTCCCCTGTGGCTTCACCCTAACACAACACCTTAAAGCCACAGGCCATCAATTGTAAGAGTTTGCATCATGCCTGGAATGCTTTCGACTCGTGGCGCGACGTCCCATCTTCTGTCTGGACGGCCTGCCGAAAGGTTAACGGCGCATCGGCATGTCCAAACCGTGAAGTGATCCGAAAAGTCGGAGTGAACGAGCCAACACGGTTGAATTGAAGTATGATGGCGATCTGGACCTCGGAGTGGCCTTGAGCGACTGTTGGCGGAGGTGAGGGTATATAGAACGAGCCTTGCCAGCGCACAGCGTCCCTAGGGGAGCGTTTTTGACATCGTCATTCATTCATTCACTCATTCTTTGCGCTTCAGCACTCCTTTCAACATGAAGCTGCTACTCACATTCATTCTATCGGCCCTGGTTGGCCTAACATGCGGTCTCGCATCGACAGACACCATCACCTGGGGAGGCGACAACTCCCGAACAGGCTACCAAACGTACAGTTCCCTCCCAGTTTCCTCACTCTCACTTCCACTAACTCACTTCTCAGTAACCATAACATGGATCCCGCAATCGTAGGAAGCCCTCAATTCGACATCGTCTTCAAAACAGCCCTCCCTGGAAAATACGTCGGCGCCGCAGAACAGATCTTCTCTCAACCTCTCGTCTACACTCCTTCAGGCGGAACAACGCAATACGTTTATCTAGCGACGACTCAGAACAATATTTATAAACTTGATGCAAAGACTGGTGTTATTATTGCATCGCGCAACATTGGCATTCCGTTCCTTACAGCTGATTTGGACGGCTGTGTTGATGTCAACCCTACGGTCGGCGTCACAGCGACTGGTGTTATTGATCCCGATACAAATACGTGGTATATCACCTCAAAGACTTATGTTAATCAGAATGCGGGTCAAGTTCCCCAGGGAAGGCCGGCTGGAAGGTACAAGATCCATGCTATCGACGTAAACGATCTTTCAGAGCGACAGAACTTCCCCGTTGATCTTGAGGGAACGATTGCGAGAAATAATCCGGAGAGGATGTTCACGGGCGGCATTCACCACCAGCGACCTGGACTACTCCACACAGGACAGTACGTCTACGCCGGCTTCGCATCGCATTGCGTGCAGTATAACTTCACAGGCTGGATTATGGGCTGGGACAAAACCACCGGCCAAATCGTCGAACACTGGGCCTCCGAAGGTCTCGGCGTAAACAGTAACACCTCCGGCGCTGGAATCTGGCAATCTGGCGGTGGTCTCGCCTCAGACGACGCAGGATCAATGTTCTTCGCTACTGGAAACGGCTACGCTTCTCAACTATCCACCATTCCCGTCAATGGCTTCACGCCCCCGACTGCGATGGAACAGGCGGCTGTTCACATGTCCATTAACAGCGACGGTACCCTCTCAATTGTGGATTTCTTCATGCCGTTTGAGAAGCAGGAGCTTGATGGTGCGGATAAGGATCTGGGGACGAGCCCGCTTGAGATTCTGCCGAGTCAATTCTCGTGCGGCGATATCAAAAGGATGGGTATTGTTACGGGTAAATCTGGAAAGACTTATTGGCTTAACCTAGATGATCTTGGTGGTTATCGTAATGGTCCCAACTCCAAGGATAGAGTTATCCAGACGTTTCAGAATGAGAATTCTGTGTATGCTGGTGCTGGTGTTTATCCTCTCGAAGGAGGCTACATCTACATCAACGGTGCGCACGCCAATTCACCCCTCTAATCATCTTGTTAACAAATTTAGTTATCCAATACCCAACGCACGTCTTCAAGTTCTCTTGTCTCAACAACACACCCTACTTCACCAAAGTCGCTGACTCCCCCACCAACAACGCTTACATCCTCGGCGTCAGCCACGGCACAACAACGTCACTCAACAACCAAGAAGGCACAGGTCTGCTCTGGGTATCCGACGTTCAAAACACAAACTTTAAGATCTACGACGCCGTTCCTCAGAACGGTTACCTCAACGTCATTCGAAACTTCACCATTGTTGGTATCACCAAGTTCAGTAGACCTGTGTTTGGTGATGGCATGGCGTATATCGGCACGACGGTGGGATACTTTTACGGCCTTGGGTCGACGAATAAGTTCCCGCTTAATTGTACGAGTTCGATCGACTTCGGGACCGTGGATTCTCAGGGAAGTGGTGTGCAGCTTGTTAATTGTACGGCGGGCTTTGATCTGAGCGTTACAGGTGTTGCGCTTGCGGATGGGACGAATTATAACATCAGTCAGACGCCGAGTCTGCCTTTGTCGATGTCTGCGGGCGATACGTTCCAATTCGCAGCGCAGTTCGTTCCCAAGAGCGTTGGTAGATTGGGCACTACCATCAATATCCAGACCTCGGGCGTGTCTGATGCATCGTATAGCAAGTCCGTGAAGGTCAGGCTTACAGGCGTTGGCAAGAGTTCGAGCGCGTTGTTGGATGTCAGTCCCAAGTCTGTAGTATTCACTGGTCTCGTCACCGGTACACCAGCTGAAGTCCAGAGCATCCTTATCGGCAACGATGGATCTAGCAACCTGCAGGTCTCTTCAGTTCTGTACTCCAATATGTCGTCATCTGGACCCTTTAGCACCTGGTCCGGCACAGGCAGTCTCACCGTCGGTAAGTTCACATTGACTGGCATCCCAAGCACAGTCCCTGGAGGAAACGACACTGCCATCTCTGTCAGGCCAGATACTTCTGTTACCGGTAACTACACAGCTTGGGTCAAGTTCGTCACCACCGGAGGCAATGCTACAGTGTCTTTGTCTGCTGCCGCTGGCGATCCTCCAACTGCTCTTCTCGAGTTCCAAACACCAGATGGAAGCGGTTGGGTCAAGTACGATCCCAACAATCCTTTCACATTCGGAAACGTCACAGAAAACACATCTCGTTCTCTCAAATTCCGCGTCTCAAACACTGCTGCTCCCGGTGGTGTCAAGCTCGGTCTCACAGTCTCCAAACCACCCTTCGGCGTTCCAGGTATCATCAAATCCGCCAATCAAATCGATCTCGCCGAAGGAACACTCATCGCTCCAGGTCAAAGCCAAACCGCGACTCTGACCTGCACCGTTCCCAAAAGCCAATGGAACCTCCCATCATACAACGGCACCGCCCAGTGGACTATGAACACCAACGATCCAACCTGGTCTTTCGAGAAGCGCGCAGTACAATTCTTCTGCAACGCCGTCTCCGAACAAGCAGCTCCTCTTCTCCCCAACGGCCAAGGACGGTATCAATACGTTGGTTGCTTCAAAGAGAACAATCCGGGTCGTCAGCTCTCTAACCAGCTTTATGCTAACAGCTCCAACACCAACGAGATGTGCATAAACGCCTGTGGTTCAGAAGGCCTGAAGTTCTGTGGAACGCAATACCGAAGTGAATGCTGGGCTGGTAACAAGATCCCAACTCAAAAGGTCGACGATAAGAACTGCAACTTCGACTGCGCAGGAAGTCTGAACGAGATCTGCGGTGGAAATGGTATTGATGGCAGTGGAGCTTACATCAGTCTCTTTGCGGACACGCTTGAGTGGGATGGGTCCTATGCGAGTGTCACTACAAGTAGCAGTGCTAGCGCTGCTACGCCCCAAGGACCGTTTGTCAACCCTGGTGTTGGTGGGTACGTGAGCATTGGGTGCTATACTGAGGCTACCAACGCTCGAGCACTAACCAACGGGAGGGGCAACAATCCACCTACCGTTGCGAACTGTGTGCAGGCTTGTAGTGCTGAGAACTTCGTTTACGCTGGTGTTGAGTATGGTGGAGAGGTGAGTCTAGGCCTTGACCTAGGATGGGATATGTGCTGACGAGCTCAGTGCTACTGCGGAAATAGTTTCTCGGACGGATCAGTGCCTGCTCCGATCGCTGATTGCGGCATGATCTGTAACGGTAAGGTCTCTTACTTGGGCACTTGGAGGAAATGCTGACATTACTAGGCAACTCGAGCGAATACTGTGGCGGTCCCAGCCGTCTCAATGTCTACGAATTGAATGCAGTCTACAGTAGCTCATTACCCACGTCAATGGGAGCTTTGTCGTCAGCTAGTAGTGTGGGCTCCTCAGTAGCTGCATCTTCAAGTGCTGCTCTCACGGTGCAGATCTCTAGCTCGGTTGCATCAACCAGCATTGGTGCTGCGTCCAGTTTCTCAAGCGCCTCCCTCTCGTCATCTTTGGTCTCGACTAGTGGAAGCTCTTCTTCTAGTGGGGTGTCCAGCTCAACCTCGAACGGCGCTTCTACTAGCACAGGCTCAGTCAGCAGCTCGACCTCAGCTCCTGTCTCGAGCAGTGTATCGACAAGCTCCACGAGTTCTTTCAGCACTTCACTGGGCGTATTTGGCAACATCGCCGGTGGCCTCGGCGGCGCTTCTTCTTCATCTTCTAGCTCTATACCGATATCCTCTACTGGTAGCTCGGCCTCAACAATTGCAATAAGTCTCTCGAGCTCCGGGAGCTCAAGCAGCTCAGCTCTCAGCTCATCTACGAGCGGCACAGCGACGAGTGCTTCTTCGACTGCAAGTACCAGTATCACCAGCTCTGCTTCTCGCTCTACAGCTTCTACTTCTTCAACAACCTTCGCTACACTTTCTTCAACTAGCTCGCGTGCCTCCACTACAACCACCAGCACGACTTTGTCAATCTCTAGTTCATCATCCTTAAGTGTCATATCGTCAAGCACTTTGCCTTCCAGTGTTTTAAGCGCCTCAAGCGCACCCTCTATTAGTGCGCTATCATCAGTGACGGCGTCTTCTATTGCCAGTCGCCCCTCATCAGCCACGGTATCATCAGGTGCCTCGGGTGTCTCGTCACTGAGCTCTCTGATTGCAGGAGGCCCAGCTGGTCTTTCTAGTGTCACGTCTGCTACCACAACATCTCGTTCAGCTTCCGTTGTATCTTCCTCAACAACGTCTTTGACTACAAGCGCGTCCACCAGCACGGCATCGCGGGCCAGTTCTACGACTATAACTAGCTCTAGCACTTCTACCACCAGCAGTTCCACGACCTCAAAGGCTTCCTCAACCACTACTAGTACTACTAGCACCACTTCAACATCAATCAAGCCAATAACAACAGGCCCCTCAATCTCTGACCCAGTCGGAACGTGGGCTTTTCAAGGTTGCTGGACAGAAGGCTTCCTCATCCGCGCCCTCAACTCCAAGGCCACCGCCAGCGACGACATGACCCTCGAAAGCTGCGCTAGCTTCTGCAGTGGCTTCACTTACTTCGGTACCGAGAACAGTCGTGAGTGTTACTGTGGCAATCAGCTCAATTTCGGGAGTTATCAAGCCCTCAACCAAAAAGACTGCTCTGCTACTTGCGCAGGTGACAAGACAGAGTATTGTGGTGGCACGCTTCGCTTACAGCTCTACAAAGCTGGTGCTAAGACTACAGCAACCCCATCTGTGGACCAGGGCAACAAGAACTTCACAAGCTATTCGTGTGTTTCGGAGCCTTTCCTCGGTCGTTTACTTCCTCAACTTGTCATGAGCGACGGTAACTCCATGACAATTGATACATGTCTTGAGAAATGCTGGATGTATAAGTACGCAGGTGTTGAGAACGGTCGCGAATGTTGGTGCGGTAACACCATCAACTGGCAAGGTCTTCTACCTACTTTCGGTCAGGGTAAGAATGTTTCTATGACGGACTGCAACATCGGCTGCCCAGGAAATAATCTTGCATATTGTGGTGGGTTAGCGAGGATGAATCTATATATCAACAAGTCTTCGGCTTTGGCATTTTTGAAGAAGCATAAGAGACGGCATGCAAAGGGATTTTGAGGCGTGAATTTTGAGATGAAAATTTTGGGAGTTAGAGTTTAGTTCATATAGACAATGGCCTGCATATATCTACATTCTTGAAAATGCTCTTCTCCATTTTGAGATGTCATTTGTCTTCAATTGAAAGCCCGTTACATCATGGGCTTAAGCCGAGATGTTGTATGGACGTGAACCCCCTCGATAGTGACGAGCGAAGTCTAGGGAAATGCAACCTTGAGTCCCTCATTCTCAACAGCTTCCTTAATGCCATCCAAATTCTCAATCTTTCTAACATGCCCATAATAATGACTGTACTCTTTCTCCAAATCAATCTCCACCTCATGCGCCCAACGAGCAAAGATGTAGACGTTGAAGTCCACTACAGTCAACGCATTGCCGATCATGAACTCCCGACTCTTCAGCCCATCATCTATCCTCTTGAAAGACTCGTGAATAACTTCCCTTCCCTTAGCACGAACCTTGTCGTGAGCAGCAGTATCAGCATTGAACCGCCCGGGACGCAGCCAAGCCCCATATCCAACGCCATGTAGCGTACCAGATAAAAATACAAGCCACTCCAAAACCTTGGCTTCTTGGATTTTTCCAATTCCAAATAGATTCTCTTCGGGGACAAGTGAGGATATATAGTTCAGGATGGCCGGCATCTCGGTGATGATTTCGTTATCGACAGCCAGGGCTGGTACATATCCTCTCGGGTGAATAGCTCGATATTGAGCGTTGCTGAAGCTACCGTCAGCTGCCTCTACTCCATTGGGTCCAAACTTGAGTCGAACTGCGGTAAAGGGTATCTTGTAGTGACGAAGGATCGCGTGAGGAATCAGAGAGCAAGATCCATTTGCTCGATAGAGTGTTAACTTGGGCATGTTGATAGATTCTATGGTAGATCCCATGATTACTTTTTTGATCAGATGGATTGTACATCAATGATGATGCGTGTAGTGTCGCATTGTAGGGTGTTTTATACCATCGCGGTTAACGTCGCTACTTGGCACTCTGTTTTCCCAACGTCATAGCAACGCCCTTCGGGTCAATACCAAGACAAGCTGACAAATGTCAATGTCTGTAGGATCATTTCCCATGTAGACTTACATTAATTCTCGACCGGTCCTTTTTCTCTATTCTACCGATTCCCATATCCGGCGCAATGCACGTCTCAGCTGTATGCGTTAATCAAAGCCATGTACAAACTTCAGCCTTTCATCAACAGCACAGACTAGAGTATGTTCCAAATTCAAATGAATCTATTGAGTTCTACTCCCAAGATGCAAGGGTATCAATAATCTCTAGCGTCCAGCGCTTAGAGAATTTAAAATAGGCGCAACTTCATCACTTGTTTCCCATCTCCGTCTCCCCAACGGCAAAAGTGCGTTAAACCTCGCCATCCATCCCTCCGAAACACATCTACACAGTGGGATATTGTCCATCCCTGCAGTACCCTCCGCTTGTATCCAAGTCTCCAGCCTCGCTGTGTTCTGTAAATCCAAAGGATCATCACCGATGTTTATATGATTTATCATCGGGACGCAGGAACACGCTGCTTCACTGAACACGAGCCACGCCCATACCACCAATGCGCTCATTGAAATGGCGAGGTAGGATGTTGGGTCGATGGATTGTGTTTGGGGCTCATTTGCTTGGAGGTCTGATTCGCATTGACGAAGAACTGCGAGGGCGTGGAGTAAAGCTCTTCGACTTTCCGGTGTTTTTGCCCAAATGTTTAACTGGGTGTGGAGTTTCTGCAATCTCGGACGAACACCAGCTTCATAATCCGGAGATACGATTGAGGCCATGGCTACTGAGTTGATCATCCGAGGGTCAGCGTAAAGCTGAAGACCTTGAAGATGATACGTCATCATGCACTCGGAGATCAAGCATTTGATACTCGACATGGCCAAAGCTTTAGCCCTTACCGGATCCTCATCATAATCACCGATGTAAGCAGCAAAAGGAAACTCCCCAACCTCAGCCGTATGGAAACATTGATGTTTCAATCTTTCAATATCAGCTTTCCACGCCTCAAGCTGCCAGGCAAGAGACGAAGCGCAATTTTGCGTTGATCGGCCCGCTTCCGTACTCCGGCGAACAATCTGAGTCTGGTTCCAAATTGCGGGTAATAAGCCACACAGAGCAAGATGAATGTCTTCAAAGAGGAGGAGAGGTTTTGCTGGGGTGTTGGGGTTGGCGATGACTTCTGAGAGTTTGAAATTTGAGCGGTCTGTTGGCTCGAGGGTGATGCGTTTGAAAAATATGTTGAGGCCGTAAGAGTTCCAGAGGGAGTGAGTAGCTGGCATTGTGAGATCGATCTCCTCTCGGAAGAGGGTTGGGGCTTGAAAGCGGGCTATTGAGATGTAGGTGTCAATTTTGAAGAGAGAAACGATGAGTCTGCATATGTCAGGATCATATCAATGGAGGGGGAGATAAGAGACTTACCGCTTCCAACGATCTCGGATAGTCATGAGCCATGGTACAAAGGTCCCGGGGTAGTGAACGCGTTGTTGCTCGGCTGCGTTGTCGCTGCTGAAGAACTCTGCTTCTCGGAGAGCTACGACAAACGTGCCTCGTAATAAAGATGCTTTCGAGACTAATTTCTCGTTCTATATCAAGGTCAGTAGGTATGCAGTGACGGTATAAAGGCTACTTACACCGTGGTAAAAAGCAAAGATAATGTTCATGAGTATGGCCTGATATGTTTCAAAAGGCCATGGTTCATCGTATTCATGCCGAGATCTGGGGTTCGCCTAAAGTCCTTGTTAATCTTGGAACATCTGTCAGGCTAAATGACTTACGATCCAATCGGAGAACGCGCTCATCAACGACTCATGCAGTTGTAAAACTACATCCTCAAACTCCTCCGGATTTCTGAGCCAGCAGCTTATCATGGCTACTGATACAGATACCAAGAGAGAAGTATCCATGGTGACATAAGAAGGTCCATGGAGAATAGGCCATGTATCATGAAACCTCCCAAAGTACTCTTTTGAATTTCCTTCGATCCAATTTTTGTCAAGCGCAGGTACTGGAGTGTCCTCACCAATCGGAATCTCTCCAGACCGAACATGATTAGCGATTCGTTTAAAACCCGCTTTGATCTCGTCATTTGGCGAGATTTGCGGTGTTCCTGGTGTTAGATTCTGTATCAGGGACGGCGAGGTAAAACCATTGGCCACCGCTCTAGGATCTGTAATGTCCTCGCTTGGACTCTTACTCCCGCTGCTACTCTTGGAGGCATGTTTATAAGTGCAGTTAATTCCCCTCTTGACGCAGAGAGTGCACTTTGTACCACCGTCACACTTTGTCTTGTTGGCATGGCACGCATCGCAAGCTCTTCCTCTTCTCGGATCTGGAACCGTGGGCATATCATGCCGTGTCAGGTGGCGCCGTAACAAGTCACTATGGGTAAAAAAAAGCAAATTAGTTGGCACTGTAACTGGGAGATTACGAGACATGTACGAACTTGCGTGTGAAGGATCGTTGACAAATGGGGCAAACGAAATTACGCTCTCCATGGGTCGCTTGATGGCGTCTCAGATGTTCCTTTCTGATAAAGCTCTTCCCACAGTGGCATGTATGTCGACTGGGCGTTGGTTCAGCACTGTCAGCGGAGGATCTGATACATCATTTCACTACTGTTAGTCATGTACCATTACATACAACAGAGTCATCATTAATCCACTCGGTGATCCCACCTGTGGCTGGCTGTTTACATACCTTCTGTCACGATCACTGTGGGATATGTCCATGATGGTGGACTATGATTAATCGCCTTTGATTTGATTTGATATGAAGGTATCGAACCGAGTGGGATTGAATTGCTGGCCAAAATCTCGGTGTATTATTTATCGAATAGTTTGACTGGAAAAAAACTGAAGCCGACGCACTGTTACGTATGCCTTGCATTGGGGGCCGTCCCTTGAATGCCGACTTGGTAATCGTGAGTGGGATTGCCGATGGTTCAAGTGGGATATCTAAGCTCGGCCTCCGCGGATGAGATGAGAAAATTGGGGTAAATCGATGACATTTGACCAGTCAGAGCTTCTCATGCACAATTAAGGTTTTAATGGACCCCGCGGATAGATCGATTATCCCACTCGGTTCATTTCATCCCACTCAAGTCTATCCCACCTCCAATTATCCCATCCCATCCCATCCCATCCAGCTGAAAAGCCACAACACGGCACCGACAGCACAGCCATCTGTGGCTGTTGAGAATGAAGACGAAAAAGAGATCTGTAAGTTGGGGGCCAAGATTAAAGTGTCGGAGACATATTCCGGGGGAATCAGTCCGTTGTTCATCCGTTGCTCATCCGTTGCTCATGTAGTGAAGTGGGATGCATCATGCAACTATTTTGGGCTTGACATGTTGACAGGCAGCCTTATGATCGCCAACCTTCCGAACCTTCTATCTTAACTAAGCGGATCTTCGATGGCGTCTGTAGCACGACGAATGATATGATTAAGCATTGCAGCTGTGTAAATGACGCCAAATGTGTCGATAATTGTTGATTTCAAGAACATATATAGATAGGGCCATTCTCCTTCAATGATCATCAATCAATCAATCAATCATCCACACAAACAATTAACCCTTCTACTGCTTTAAACATTTCCATCAACCAATCACATATTACACTCACATAAAAATGTCTGCCTACACAAACATCGCTGTCGCCGGTGCCGCTGGTGATCTCGGCTCTGCAGTCTTCAAGGCCCTCATCGACTCCAACAAATTCAACCTCACAGTCCTAACCCGCGCCGGCTCAACCTCCAAATTCCCCTCTGATATCAAAGTCATCCAAGTCGACTACGACTCCCTCGACTCTCTCACATCCGCTCTCCAAGGCCAAGATGCCGTCGTCTCAACCCTCGGCAGTCTCGCCATCCCCAGCCAATCACTCCTCATCGATGCCGCAGTAGCCGCTGGCGTCAAGCGCTTCCTCCCTTCTGAGTTTGGCTCCAACCTTGTCATCCCCAGCGTTCGAAAGCTCCCTGTGTTCAAGACAAAGGTCGATATTGAGGATAAGCTTACTGCTCTTGCGAGTGAAGGCAAGATTAGCTATACTTTTGTTTATAACTCTGTTTTCCTTGATTGGGGTCTGAACCATGGCTTGTTTCTTGATTTCAAGAAGGCTGAGGCTACTCTCTGGGATGGCGGTAACACTGAGTTCAGCACAACTACTCTCGCCAGTGTTGGCCAAGCTGTCGTTGGTGTTTTGACACATCCTACCGAGACAAAAGACCGCGTTGTTTATATCCAGGATACCGTCGTCTCTCAGAAGAAGCTCCTCGATCTTGCCAAGGAGCTCAACCCCAGCAAGCAGTGGACTGTTAAGGAGGCCAAGATCGACGATGCTACTGCTGCTTCTGATGCCAATATCGCGAAGGGTATCATTGACTGGCCTACTCTTGCTGCCTACTTGTACAGGGCTGTCTTTGACCCCACTAGTGTTCCCAAGTTTCCCAAGCTTGACAACGAGCTACTTGGTGTCAAGGGTGTTACCGATGAGCAGCTCAGGGAACTTGTCAAGTCTTTTGTCCAGTAGAGACATAAAAGCATAGTTATATAGTTACAATACAAATAATGTAGTACTCATCTTCTTGTTCGACTGTGATAAAAACCTTCTCTCGTAGTGTCTAGCTAGTACTTGCGAGCCTAATATATAATGTAGCTAGATCTATGTTATGAATTTCAGTTCTTGAAATAGTCAGTTCCTTGATTATATTCAGTAAATAAATACACGTCGAAGTTCCAATAGCTCTTAACTATTTAGGAAATAAGCTACGACACTATATGATATAATAGTGCATAAGAAATCCCTGATCTCATTTGGTCGATGAAAATCGTGCCACCGCACGAGTACAGAGAGTGTTCGGACTGGTGGCGTTATCAAGCAATTAGTCTCCTACGTAGTTGAACAAATATTGAATTTCATAGTTAATAGAGCTATTGTGCAATAATTTATGTGCTTCCAATTCAGTCCTCTCACCAAAACTGTATCTGCGGATAAGTGAGAACTGGATGAGCCTGAATGTTCTTCTAGATTATATAGGTAGACATTCATATAGTCAGGAGTTTGGACTCTCGTGGAATCTAACTCGAGTTACTCGAACGGTGTTCCATCTTGATTCGGTGTTCTCTGATCTTTGTAACTACTTAGTAATATGCATATCATGTCAACTTTGGTCAACCTTCTTGGCTCAAGTTTCTGCTAAATTGGTAGTTGGGCTATTTTCAAATGCCCTTGACATAAATTGCAACTTGGCATTCTTCCTTTACATCAACTCTATCTCCCGGCAGTTTTCAATTCCCTATAGAGTCCTGTCCTCAGATTGTGATTGCGGTCGTCGTCATAGTGTATTAGTGGTATATCTAGACGAATACTTCAGCCTCCCAGAAGTCAAAATCCAGTCGCAACGAGTTATTTAGTCAGATAATAATTCAAACAACAATCCTCCTAAGCAATATTCATTTTTGTTACCTACTGCCATGGCGGGGTATCCAAAATCAGAAGTTGCGAGATAGGCCAATCTTGAATTGCGTGATTCTGATAGGGGTTGCACCATCGACAAGCCAGTTATCTGGAACCTTTTTATAACCGAGCGTAACCCATGGGACGATCTGTATGGATATTCTCCGCAGACTTTGAGTGCTAAACACGCATTCTTGCCGGTTTCTCGGCAGTGTTGAATTTCAGTCGTGGGTGCGTGGTTTAGTGATGGCCTGAAGACAGTGCTTGAAGAACACAGGAAAGGTTGGAAATGATTGGCATTTCGAGAGCTCAGACCGTTTTACTGTGATTTTTTGAGGTATATTATAATCATTATAGCCTTCTGATGAACTTGTCTAATCCTTGGCTATCCTTCATCATCTCCCCTCTGTCATACACGGAACCGGGAAACACCCGATCAGTCCCAGAACAATTGAATCAATCCTTCAATAGCTCCCATCATCGTCTCTAATCCTCTTAATCATCATGCTTCTCCTATCACTCACTTTGGTACTAATTCCGCACGTAACATCCCTGGAGTTGAGTGATTGATAGCCCAAATAACACCATCGCCCCGTGTGGGGATCTCACCCCGACACCGGTCTCTCTCACGACCTCTCTTTGAGAAAAAGCTCGTCACGTCATTGGAAGAATTGCGGGCATGGGATAACATATCAGAGCGTGATTCGACGAATCCAGCATGACGCCATGCGCTATGCTCTTCGGGAGTCGTTAGGTTACTTGCATCCGTTGAAAAGGATCGGATTGCCTGTTTTGTCGAATGGACGGTAGGTCATTGAAAAGGGTCGCTACCCCTCGTAAAGTTTGAATTTATAATTTTCTTCGTGGAGAGAAGTGCGGTTATTTGAATAAAGGCGTGTTGTGTTTGTTGACTTGGATCGCCTAATCTGTCCGATATTGCACAGATATACGGACGGCATAGATACCAGCATCATGAGCGCATACCTTTCCCTTTCGGCCGAACCGGCTTTCGGAGCGCGGATACCACTCTCTTTTGTCACAGACTCATCGCAAGAACATCCCGTGTCTCAGACACAATCAGACTCTAAGCCTCGATATACACCACCTACCGATTTGAAAGCACAAGACCAAGCAAGCGACTCTGAGACTCAACATCCTATACCGTCTTCTCAAACAGTCTTATTACTACATGGCTTGCGGCAACCATACCAAATAACCGACGGTCACCCCGTCCCCAGTACGAGGCATGATCATGAGCTTCTAGTTCGCACTGATACTATTGGACTGAACCCCATCGACTGGAAGTCACCGTAAGCTTGACTCTGGTACATGATGTAGTTATAGCTACTGATAGGATTCACAGTGACTACGGCTTTGCCATCCCAGAGTTACCGTATATCTCCGGCCGCGAAGCATCAGGCACCGTCGTCCTCGCCCCCCAAGGCCCCTCAAGAATCAAATCAGGCGACAAAGTAATCGTCATATCAACCGACTACCGCGATCTCCGCAAAGCAACATACCAACAATATGTAGTCGCCTCAGACTTCAACGTGGTGAGAATTCCAAAGGAAATCACAATCAAGCAGGGTGCTACACTCGGAGTCGCATACGTAGCTGCAGCTCTGTCGTTGGGAATCTGTCTCGGCGTTGATTTTACTTCTGTTCAGGATGGCCCAAACATTCTCAACCTCGTGAGAGAGGTACCTGAAGAAGCGCTCCCTGAGGATATCAGGGGAGAGTGCTTGAATAGTATCTTGCCGAATGAGGGTGCCAAAGCTGGGGATTGGATAGCTATTTGGGGCGGATCGTCAACCTCAGCTGTTGTCGCCGTTCAGCTAGCACGTCTCGTCGGGCTCAAGGTTGCTTTGGTCGTTGACAACGCAAAGCATGGAGTTAGAATTTCCGAGAATCCCATTCTTCGACCGGATTTGCTGGTTGATAGCCATGACCCCGAACGAGCTGTTGCTGTTCTTCGCGCCAACACTAGAGGCAAACTTCGTTTCGGTATTGACACCAGAGGCAAAGACACAGCTGAAGTGTTACTCCGCGCTCTTGGCCCTGAAGAACTTCATCGAAGCGCGGCGAATGTTACTTCACCACCCAGCACTCCGCCCGTCGAGCCTATAGTGCCCGCTCATCTGGTCGGTATGAGTGGTCTCCCCAAAACAGGCCAGTCAGCGGGTGTCATCTTCCATACCATTCCTTTCAAGCTGTATCACGAAGTACCAGAGGTTGGCGAAGTGCTATCCAGATGGTTGGAGAGGCTATTGTCGAGCCGTGCGCTTGTGCCACCCAGAATTATCGATGTTGAGGATGGTCTGCATAACGTGAACAGGGGGCTGGATAGGATGAGGAAGGGGGAGATTAGTGGAGGGAAACTGGTGGTTGATTTGAAGACGAGCCAATAGAGAGATTCCAGAGGTAGATCAAAATTCAATGAGAAGAGTGATTATTATCTACAGCCAAGATTGTCGTTGCTTGCTTGGATCTTGGTGTAATGCTGACTCTCCTATTGGCTGCGTATTCCGTATAAGAGCTCGACTACTCCACGCGAGTACATGGATTTGGCTCCTAAGCATAAAAGAGTGCAGTAAGATAATACTCATGTACGGACACTCAAGTTAATAGTCCAGAACGTTCTCCTCGGCGCCTTTCAGATTCTCATTCACCTTCCACTGTTACTTTTTCTTACTCTCTACCCAAGGTCAAGCTGAATCCAGTTCCTTCATAACACCTTTTCACAATCCCAATATGTCTCCAAACAAATCATCACAAGGTCTTCGAACAGAAGTTTCCAAACTAGCCAGACTATCCAATATCCAAGGCGGTCTACCACCTCTTATGAGAGGACTAGCAGTTCTAGCCATCATGGCCGGAGAGGCTATCGCAAAGACGACCAACTCCGCAAACATGATTGAAGAGCGAATACTTGGAGCGGATGATGTTTTCATACTACAAAGTCCACAAGAATCAGCGAAAAGCACAGTTATGAATAATGTTGGTCGCCCAGGCGTCAACTCGATGTGTCAGACATGCTGCCAGAAGGTGGACAAGATCCAGAGGATAGGAGTGTTTGATATTTCAAGGACCCATAGCTCTTTGAAAGGAAATCATGAAATATTTGGGAACGGGGACTCGAATAGCGAGAGGATAGGAGTGTTTGATATTTCAAGGACCCATAGCTCTTTGAAAGGAAATCATGAAATATTTGGGAACGGGGACTCGAATAGCGAGAGGATAGGAGTGTTTGATATTTCAAGGACCCATAGCTCTTTGAAAGGAAATCATGAAATATTTGGGAACGGGGACTCGAATAGCGAGAGGATAGGAGTGTTTGATATTTCAAGGACCCATAGCTCTTTGAAAGGAAATCATGAAATATTTGGGAACGGGGACTCGAATAGCGAGAGGATAGGAGTGTTTGATATTTCAAGGACCCATAGCTCTTTGAAAGGAAATCATGAAATATTTGGGAACGGGGACTCGAATAGCGAGAGGATAGGAGTGTTTGATATTTCAAGGACCCATAGCTCTTTGAAAGGAAATCATGAAATATTTGGGAACGGGGACTCGAATAGCGAGAGGATAGGAGTGTTTGATATTTCAAGGACCCATAGCTCTTTGAAAGGAAATCATGAAATATTTGGGAACGGGGACTCGAATAGCGACGCATGAGAGAGATATGGAAATATCTGGAGGTGAAACTTCAACTATTCTATTGTACAAAATCTAGTTATTACTCTATCATCTCGATTCCAACTCAATCTCATATCCCCATCAATAAAAGCCCATGCTATTTGATTAGACCCTCATTCTACTAACTTCCGCAACGCTGGCTCAAAGTTCTTATACATAGTATAATGAGTCTCATTCTCAAACTCATGTAGTTCACATCCTCGTATCCGCTCCGCCATATACCGAATCATCTGTATAGGAGCATTCACATCCTTCACCCCATGCCACATCTGAATGCCATCAAATTGAACCTTCTCAAGCTCAAAGCCCCAATCCTTCGACGTGAGGAGATTCATCTCGTGCACAGCAGCGTCGGCTCCTTGGCGAAATGGCTCATCAAGAACCATATCTACCAACTCTTCCAAGCTCATAGACTTTGGTATTGGCTCCTCACTCTCAGCTTCTTCTTTCTCGCGTTGAGCTTCGAGCCATTTGTTTAGTCTTCTAGACACGGGGCCCGATAGGACAACACATCTGATAGATAGGTATAGTATGTACAATGCTACCCGAAGAGTCGATGGGGAATACTTCGCCCATACTTTGAAGACTCGGCGGTAATATTCGACGTGCTTCGTACCAGCCACCCAATGCGGTGCAGTCGCAAAGAGTCCCACGCTGGTCACCGTACGCTTTGGCAACGCGTAAGCACAAGCTAGAGCAAAAGGGCCGCCGCCCGAGAGACCGAAAACAGAAAACTGGGGAATTTGATGGGCGCGAGCAAATTCCATCACATCAGTTGGCCAATCCAAGATCTGATACCCAGGTTTAAACGTCGATAGTCCGAACCCGGGTCTGTCGAGAGCTATAAGGCGAGCATCACAGCGTTGGGCAATCTCATGAATAGGCTTTGCCTCAAGTCTGCAGGAGGGATATCCATGGAAGTAGAACACGGGCTTTCCATCTTGTTTTCCGAACTCCGCGAAACCTAGTGTTCGACCATCTGAGAGGCGAAAGGTTTGGTGGGTTTGGGAGGATGTAGAGAGTAGGCGCTGGGTTGAGGACGTTGAACGGTTTCGAACCGCCTGTGCTGACATTTTGAGCATTTGAGTAATGGAATAATGGAATAATGGAATAATGAGGGAGTAAGTCGGGAAGTGTTGTGGTTATGATATCTCAGGTTCATGTTATATAGCGGGTCAAGGCTTACACACGGGATACGCGATACGAGAATACGGAATACGAGGCCAATCAGAAGTCACAATCATTCAGCTGGGGCAGCACCAACAACTCCTTCATCAGCCTTCAGCATTGCAAGCATGTATAGCCTCTAATTACGGATGCCATCAAATCTCAGGGCAGAAACCGGGTTACATCAATTAAACGGCCTTAAAGTAAGGCGACCAAAACACGCCTTCAGCATCCCAAGTCCTCTTCACATCCCTCAAAACCTCCAACTTCTCCCTATCATACATATCGCTCAAGTCCTTTCCAGGCCTCAAATTGTTCGGAAAACTTCTCGGCGCCATCCCCTCATCAATCTTCCTGAATCCCGCAACTACATCATCTAGAATTGGCCCGAATGCCTCTCTTGTCTTATCCTCCTTGGCCACCATCACCATAAACGCGTTGATGTTTCTATCTCTGCCCTCCACGAACTTCTCATTCTTGATCGCTGAAGTTTTGTCGATGTTGTATGCTGAGATAATGAGGCCTGATTGTTGAGCATCAAGGTATTCCCCCGTTGCGATGCGCCATTTCTCGAAGCCAGCTTTAATAGCTTCGGCGCTGGTCTTCTGAAGACGGCAGGATGCTATGGTTTTGTGGCCGTGGTGAGAGTTGTAGATGTTCATCTTGGCGTTGACGTTCGCGAATGGCAATAGCTCTGTGTTTGCCACGACTGTCTTGCTGACGATGTCGTCCTGGAAAAGCAAGGTCGTTTCCTTCTCAGCCTGCTCAGCAGGACCAAAATACTGGTATCCAAGAATGATGATTGGAGATCCAGCTGCTGGAGTACCGGGAGGGCTTCGTGCAAAGGCCAAGCTCATGTATCCTTCGGCTGAGGGGTGACTCAAATCCAGAAAAGTCTTGATGGCGACGTCTAGTGCTGGAGCAGGAAAGATGAGCGACCTAGTCCAAATCTTGTTGTCCTCCATGTTGAGACTGGAAATTGGAAAGGCGGAGACAGTCAGCTCCGTGACGACACCAAGTCCATGACCCGCGCCGCAGAGAACGTTGAACAGAGCATGCTCCTTGTCCTTTGACGAAGAATCTACTTGTACAATGGCCCCTGAAGCAGTAACAAGTCGGAACGAAACCACATTGTCAACCATCCATCCATGGCGACCAATCTGAGCACTGTTCCCACCTCCAAGCATACTTCCCACAAACCCAACGGCATCAGAGTTGGGAATGGGAGTGTAGTAGCCCTCATCTGCCAAGGTCTTCAATACCTCTCCTACAAGTACACCACCACCAACTTTCACAGTTCCTTCATCCTTGTTCAGTTCAATCTTCTTGAAGAGCTTCATGTCAAGGTACAGAGATGCTGAGTCCACGGTGACAAACGTCCCATGGCCTCCGCCAGCAGCAACGATTGTCAGCCTGTTCTCTCTCGCGACACTAATGGCATCCTTTACATCTTTCTCAGTCTTTGGAGTGATTATAAGAGCTGGGTGACTGATGTGAGTGTCGGACCAGCGAGGGAGTTGCGGTGTATCATTGTCAGGGACGACATATTCGCATTGAAGCGATTCGAGGCTCTTGAGTTGAGCAGACATATTCACAAAAACAATTGAAGACAGTAAGATGAATTATTATTTACTTGTTTATCGGACGGAGTCCCCTTCTTATAGTCTATCGTCCAAGTTGACGGTTCTAGTGCTTACCTTTGTCTGAATATCTGACATGTTCACTTCCGAGATACCCGACTTCTAAGCCCTATCAATCTCACGATATCACATCAGCGGCATTATCCTAAGCGCTAATTAACTCATATCCATTCCCCTAGATCAGGTTCAAGTCGGCCCAGCACGGCTAATCATCCATCCTAACCCACGAATCCGCCAGACCCTGGCACTTAACACACCACAAATTCCTCACCTTGAGCATATCCACAAAGCCCCCCTGATCATCCCTAACAGTATACGGTACATCCATCACAATCTCACACTGCAGACAAATAACCTGGAACACATTCTTCCCCTCTGCATTGCAAGGGACACACCACCCTGGGCCGAGGTGATGAGTAGTTTTGTTACATCTTTCGTTTCCACAATGGGAGAGAAACGTATCTCTTTCAACATTGCGCCTGGAGGCGGTTTGTTGGATGTATATGTCTTTGAGGCAACGGAAGCACATGGTCTTGGAGCCAGTAAATGAGACGTGGCAGCGGGAACAAGTGCGCGATGGGGGGTTGAAGGCTGGTACGAGATAACCACGCAGGAAGGATTGGCGGATGAAAGAAGCGTTCTCGTCAGTCATTGTTGTGACAAGTGATTGAGGAGTGTTACCTTGTTGATACATTTTGGATTGAATGAGTGGTGGTCTTATCTTGAAACTGTTATGTTGAAGCGTTGAGGTTGGAACTGCTGTTAGACGTCAACATCTTCACTTATGAAGAGTCAGTTAGTCTTATAGAAATTATGACATTGATCGTTGACTTGGTTGTTCTTGAGTGTGTGAGTGAACCAGGGTCTTGTTCAATCGAGACGAGACATGCTTTGTCCCTCAAGCGTACTCCGTTCCCTCAACACAAAGCACCTGCGTTCCATGTCGGCGAGCAAGTTAACAAGAACAGACACTTTCACCACTGGAACAAATATTGAGGCACTCTTCATAATAATTGTGTTCAATTTCCAAATATGTCTCATGTATTCGTCGTAATACTCAATATCTCCGTCGTGAATCGTCTCTCGTATGCTCATCACCACATTACCCTGCTCTCCCCAAACACCGCATCCACATGTTCAAAGCGCTGGTCCTTCCCACTGCTCGCGACGCAGTCTAACAAGCCAAGACTGTTTATGCGGGAACGAAATCTGCTTCTCGCGCGAAAACCCGGTAAACTCTAGACCCTGCAAAAACCTACTCATTGTCAGTGACGAACATCATGCTTCAAGCAACAAACTCACCTTGCATTGTCCACTCTCGGCTCAAGGCATATACTCATCGTTCGGTAATCCGATGTCAAGCACCAATGCACCAATCCCGTCAGCCAGATTGGCACCCGTCCTCTTGCCCACTCTTCTCCGATGAACACGTGAAGACCTCTATCCCAATCTGCAGCATCGCTACCGAGATGCTGACCGAGAATGTCCTCTTTGACCCAGTAGATCTCAAAGTATCCAAATGGTACGCCGTCCCATTGTCCAATCACAGGGAAGGAGTTGGCTTGGTTCAATGATTTGGTGAGGAACTGTTCATCATACTCGCCCCAGAAGGCGCTAACCCGAGGCTTCTTCATCCACATCTCCAACAAAGCTGCGTCATTCATCGTAGAAAGATGAGATTGCTCAGGAGGCTTGGGTCCAACGGGTCCAAGGTAGGGTACAGGATTGGGTGAAATTGAAGCAACTCGGAAAGAAAGGTACTGGTTAACGCTCGGGACAAATCTCGTGTAGAAGACTTCACCCATCCTAGGTGGCTTTGGTCTCATCGGATGGCGGAGATTATTCGTAAAGATGTATTGAAGAGGAGCAGGCGGGTAGTAAGTGGGAAGATGAGAGCTCGAAAAGAAAGGTCCAATAGGGAAGCTCGGCGGGTTCGCCATCGATGTTGGAGTTGGTCCACCAGGAAGATCATGATCTATTCGATTCAGAGATGAATGCGGCGAATGGCGCTGGAAGGTCTTGTGGAACGGTGATGGTGGTTCCATGGGCAAAGGTGAATTCGGACGACTCCCAATGGGTGATCCAGGAACAGAATCGTAATTCGCACCAGCTTTGTTAGGCTGCAAAGAGAAGAGAAAAAGCCGGCCAGGGAGTTGCCAAAACATGCGTCTTGAGACATACATATCAGACCAATCCTCCCCATTATCATCCAAACTCGTTCCAACAGCACTGCTCCCTGACGTTATAAGTCCCATGCGCTCAAGCTTGGGGATCAAATTCCGACCCCGCAGCACTCCATCGCGCTTGATGTTGATCCTCCATTCACCACGAGGTTTAGCAGCTTGAGGTGTCTTCTCAGCTGCCTGAGCAGGAACTTGCGGCGCAGGCTCGGGCTGGTGGAAGTACCAGTACAGTGTGATCCACAGCATCATGGCAATCTGTCGTGTGGGACTCGCAGCGGGTTTGAACTCGGAGTTCGAAGGGTTCGCGATGGACGAGATGAAGAGGTTATCGCCCTGCAGCGTCGGTTTAGCGAAAGAGTGAATCTGCCGCTTTGCCTGGTTATCCAGCGCAACACCATTCTCCCTATTCTCAACATCCTGCTTCTCAGCATCGTCGCCAGATCCATCATCGCTCTCCGTGTTCAGCACAACGGTCCACCCTACAGGAAACGCATTATGATGCGTATTCAGCTCATGGCTTTTGAACCCGAGACCTGCAAAGACGGGTGTGACGGTAAAGGTCTGCCCATCTGGCAAGCGAATGACCTGGGGAGCCATAATCGCGCGCTTCTTCCTTTTTCGGGGCTTATCCGTTCACTAATCGGGGTGGTGGGTGCTGTAGTGTTGCCCTTGCGGGGGATCGGCTGGAGACGGGTGGGAGGGGAAAAGTTGACTTATGTTTAACTTGGTTTTAGGTCGGTGCTAAAGCTCCTGGAGAAGAGTTCCAGAAGACTGCCTCTTTCGGATCACATGCTGACCTTTGAAGAGGCGATCGTGACAAACGCCGAGGCGATGGTTGGATGCTGTGATGGAGGTGGTGGAGAGATCTTATATAGGCGTGGTTGGAGATGAGGGACAGTAAACATGGGCACTGTACCTAACCTAAATACCAGGTCTAACACAGTATCAATATGGAAATGCACTCAGTCTTGTACGTCATGATACGCATCCATCATATCATACCCCGCCATGGACTGGAATGCTTGCTTGACTCTATCTCGGCGGCTTTAATCCTCATACGAAATTGCTATCTTGAGGTTTTCGTTTATCAGAATCTCCATATTATAGATCATTTATGCAAGTCATAAGTCTAACATTAAATCAATTGTTTGTTGCCTATCGCTATGCGTACTCCATAATCCGTCCGAAATCGCAGCCAGTTCAATTTACAGCAGTCTCCCTCTGAAGTGTCACCACACCCACCATCAATAATTGTCGCGTGTTCTAAGCCCCCAATGCTAAGCCATTCGCCATGACCTGATGTTTAGTGTACAAACTCTTCATCCACTCACTTCTAGATCTCATCGTTTACTGCTTCTTCTTCTTGACCTCTTCGGCAGATCCGGGTCCCTCGTCATCTTCGTCGTCTTTGCCCTTGGTCATCTTGGTACCGTCTCGGCCCTTCTTCTCCTCCTCGAGAACCTTTTGCACTTGCTCGCCTCCCAAGTCCTTCTTCTCGTCCCAATCAACATCGTACTCGCTAGCCACGACCTTGATTTCTTTTCGGAGTTGATTGGCCTCGTGAACCAACTGCTCCCAACGATTCTGATCAAATCCTCGCTCTTGGTAAAGTGCAGCTTGTCGTTTTGACACTGTCACCTTCATGGCGGCCTTGTAGCTCAGGTCGCGGCTGATGTAGAGGAACCAGAGGTAAGCGCCCATGACAGTTGTCAGACCAGCGAGATACGTAACGGGCTCGACCAGATCCCAGCCCCATTGTGTGTGGAAAGTGACATAGTAGACAACCCCCCACCATCCAGCCAGAGCAGCAAAGCCGCCTTGTGCCAGTCGATGCGCTCCTTTGTGCGCGAGTGCATCGCATTCGTTCTTGACCTTTGACATTGCTTCAATGTCGCGCGACATGCGTCTTAGGTTCATGCGCATGTAGTATGTTCGGTCTCTAAAACTAGGCACTGCGACTCGGAGTTCCTTGTCAAAGCCCTCAACGTCAATCGCAAACTCTCGACCGCGAGCAGCGTCTCGAATAAAGTCTCCGATCTCGGTGCTGCCACTCCATCGCACCCAGTTCGCCTCTTTGCGTGAAGGCCCTTCATGGCCGAGACCAGAGTATGACGCAACATTACCGCTGCTATTCTTTTTGTCGTCTTTCTTTCCGTGTTGTTCCTCCTGATCTGCTTCGGCTCGGAAGACGATGTCAGGTAGCTTCTCGCGGCCCTTGTACTGGACTGGGGGAATTTCGGCTTGGATCAATCGCTCGAGGTAAGAAAGAGGTTGGTGGGGGTGCACAAGGAGAGCTAGTGGCTCAACTGTTTCGCCTTTGTCTTCGACATCTTGTTGTACTGGTCTGTTGACGTGTTCTTGTTCAGGGTGAAAGGGCATTGGCAGAATGAGCTTCAATAGACGCGTTGGGGTTGTCAATAGTCGTCCTACGTCTGTCAGTATAGATCATGTGGATTGATTGTAACAAGCTTACCCTTCTTCATTTCCGTCTTGTCAGGTATATCGGGATTCTTTTCTGTCTCTGAGTCCATTCTATGCCATGGCCGATCGTTTTCCAAGGTCTGAGCGCTGGCACCAGATGTGACCTTCTTCATATCCCTCTTGCGAGCCTTTTCACTCAACTCTTCTTTTCGCGCTGTCTCCTCCTGCGACTCAGCAGCAGCAGCCTCTTGATTGAAACATCGCGTCGTTGTGAAAGCGCGTCTGAAGGCTGTTTGTTTCGTCTCGAATCTGTATAACGCTGGTAATTGATGAGAAGCAAATTGTGCATGTGGTCGTGATGCTCGCAAAGCAGGAGAAACTCCAAGCGCAGCGCGCTTTAAAGCGTTATTCATGACTGCACCTCTACAGAGTTAAGGTAGAGAGAGGTTGTATGTTGAGGGAGCAGCAGATCAAGGTGCAAGTAAGCTTTCTGGCCAAGGCGGGAGGCACATGCACAGGGGGACACAAAGGATGAGACAGGATAGGACTGGAAATAAGGTCGTGTCATTCATTTACAGCCAAGATTTGCCTTGCTGGTTTTGGCATTCTTTGCCCGGTGCGGTCACCACTATCTCATCGATCAAATCGATCAGCTGCGGCTTGTGACGTCAGGATCCAAGCCAAGCTTTACCTGTCCCTGGAAGCTTCATCCACTCGGCTTCTGATTGGTTGAGAGCCCACTGCTCACCGTTGACGCAGTATCACTGCCACAATTCTCAGCTCAGTCAAGAACGCAGATGTCAGAGACATGGTATTTTTATGAGGCGTACTATGATTCGTTCCGGAGGTTAACTTCCTGGTTCCAAGCCTCTTATGCATTGCCACGTGCGCTTCTAAGCTGCAGTGCTTCTTGTCCAGAACGCAAAATGCAATGCAATGCTGAAGAGGTGAAAACAAGAAGTACAGAAGAAATTTGGGCCTCCAGGTAAGCTTATAAGCAAGTTTCAATACTTCGTAGCTATGATATTGACCCTGATGAACTTGAATGAATGGCACATGACTTCAAAAGCTAGGTGCAGTTGTTTGAACATCCAACCTATATAATTACGCTGCAATCGCAGGGAATTATCGAACAGCTTTTTAAATCAAGCACAAAATATGAAGGGAACATATTTTTACCCACTCGAAGTGCAATTCTTGTGGTGTAGCACGCGACATAAACAATGTAATTACTACATGATGGTAGTGCTATTCTGTAAGCCAAGATAGACTTGGCTACCCTATAGCTCCGAACTTACTCAAGTTTTAAGTCGAATTGAGCAGCAACATGGACTTAGAGATTCTTTCATCCAGTCCCAAGCACCCATACTATCATGGTTTAGTCCACTATGCTCGATGCGAAGCTCCATAATGCTTTCTTTTTATACGTCCATCCAAGCATTATGTCTTCACTCATGATCAAGTTCACAGCAGTTGCCAAGGCTTGAGTTGCTACTGATCTGCAATCTCGCCTACCAAATTACACTTCTCTGTTACATGCAGACAACATCAAAGCCAATTGATATCTTAACGGGTCGTTCATATAATTAAGAAGTGTTCCAAAAGTCTATTCTTAATAGAGATATCCACCTCCACTACAAAACGAACCTGGCAAGTTCCCAAACTCAAACTCAAAGCACATTGGCTGATCCCCAAGAGCTCCCCTTGGTGTTGAGGGGCTTCAGGGGTCCAGAGGGGTTGGACCCCGCACTAGACTCCATGAGGCTACAATCCGACCAATTCTCTGAGCAACCCGTCCACGGCTCATTTCCCCATAGGTACAACAAGTCGGTGAAGTCAATTTTCCTTTTCGTCAAGCCCGAATCTTGCGTCTCGTATCAATTGAGCGTCTGATTTATTTTACTCCTATCTGTGTTTCAAACATTGTCCACAACCTTCCTGCGTCTACCTTATACCCCGCTTCATAATGTCCGACACCAAGGTCTACCGCGCCAGCACCACTGCGCCTGTCAACATCGCAGTTGTCAAGTAAACACCCCTATCGCATCATGAAGAACTTTACTAACATGGTACAGATACTGGGGAAAGCGCGATGCTAAGCTCAACCTCCCTACCAACAGCTCCCTCTCCGTAACACTCTCGCAAGCCGATCTCCGAACCCTCACAACAGCCTCGTGCTCGAGCACCTTCACCGATGGCGACAGCCTCACTCTCAACGGAGAGTCTTCCGACATCTCTGGCGCCCGAACCCAAGCTTGCTTCCGCGAGCTTCGATCTCGCCGCGCCGCTCTCGAGGCCGCCGACTCTTCGCTCCCCAAGCTGTCCACATACCCTCTGAAGCTCGTCTCCGAGAACAACTTCCCCACCGCTGCTGGCCTTGCTTCCTCGGCTGCTGGCTTCGCTGCGCTCGTCCAGGCTATTGCTCTGCTGTACGAGCTTCCCGACTCGCCATCTGATCTTTCGCTCGTCGCTAGACAAGGTTCTGGATCTGCTTGCCGAAGTCTCTTTGGTGGATATGTTGCGTGGAGAATGGGCGAGAAGGAGGACGGAAGCGACTCCAAGGCCGACCTTGTCGCTCCCGCTTCACACTGGCCTGACATGCGAGCTCTGATCCTCGTCGTCAGCGCCGCAAAGAAGGGTGTGTCTTCTACCTCTGGCATGCAGCAGACCGTCGCTACATCCGGTCTCTTCAAGGAGAGAATAGCAAACGTTGTCCCCGCCAACATGGCCGCCATGGAGGAGGCCATCAAGAACAAGGACTTCCCCAAGTTCGCCGAGGTCACCATGCGCGACTCTAACTCTTTCCACGCCACTTGCGCCGACACCTATCCTCCCATCTTCTACATGAACGACGTTTCCCGCGCTGCTATCCGCGCTGTTGAGTACATAAACGAGAAGGCTGGCAGGACCATTGCTGCCTACACCTTCGACGCTGGTCCCAACTGTGTTGTCTACTACGAGGAGAAGGACGCTGATACTGTTGTCGGTACTTTCTACCAAGCGCTCCAGGGTGTTGGCGGTTTCAAGGAGGGTGCTGCTAGTGCCAAGTCTAGCGTCGAGCTTGAGAGCGGCCTTGCTTCTACTTTGAAGGAGGGTGTGAGCAGAGTTATTTCCACTGGTGTTGGTGAGGGTCCTATCAAGACTGATGAGTACCTTGTTGGAGAGGACGGCCAGGCTGTTCGACGATAGACGAGGATATAAAAGATGCAGTGAAGTAAATAGCATGTTGGGATGATATACAGAGAAGTTTGAAGCTGAAACAAAATACATTGTTACTTGTTACGTTCTGGAAGTGATCCTGTTACCGAACATGATCATGAGTTGAGCCGTCGTTGATCCTCCACATCGCCGTGTGGGGCCGTCCAAACTCACCTCCACGCCTTCAATCGGCTCCGGCCAACATGACAAGTCTCCACCAAAAGATCAATGCCTACCTACAAAAGATCCATCTTTGAGTTTTCTATATCCTAGTAACGACTCAGTTCTAAGGGCGCATTGTGCCTGCCAGTCGCACTGACACATCTTCGCCCTGCGGGGCACTGCTTGTGTCACTCACTGCAACATGTGCCGTAACACCGCTGGGAGCCGCCTGTAGCTCACAGTCCTCCAACTCTCATCCTTACAACCTCATCAACACCATCGCGATGGATGGTCTAACGAGCCTCCTGGGTCGCGGCGAACCTGTTGAGATCGTGGAGCTGGATAAATCGGGGAATGTCTCACGAATCTGGAATCACACTGTCGATAACCTTGTACGTTGCTTTACTTTCGCCTTTGGAGTATCAGTATCATGGCTAACCTAGCTGCAGGTCGTTGCCAAGTCGAAACCTAGTATCCCGCTCATTCCCTCTCTTCGCGAGGCCTTCATGCCAGTCGGATACCCTCACTCTGTGTCGTCTGACTACCTAAACTACCAATTCTTCGATTCTCTCCAAGCTTTCTTCTCAACCATCACTTCCCTCCTCGCAAACCGAGCTCTCCTCCAAGGTCTCGGTGTCGGAGATGCCAACTCATCGGCCACCTTCGCGATGCTGCTCACAGTCCTCAAGGACGCCATGTCTCGCATCGCCACTATTGTCTTTGCCCACCAATTCGGTCTTCGTATTGAACCCGACGCCAAGCGCTTCCGCTTCCTGGCGGATCTTTTCAACGACACTGCCTTCTTTCTGGAGCTGTACAGCCCGTATTTTGGGCCCTATGGAAAGATCCTTGCTTTAACTTCTGGAGAGGCGTTGAGAGCGTTGTGTGGCGTGGCTGCCGGCGCGAGCAAAGCTGCTCTTAGTGTACACTTTGCAAAGCATGACAACCTCTCTGAACTCAATGCCAAAGAGGCCAGCCAAGAGACCGCTGTAGGTCTTATCGGCCTCCTTGTTGGAACTATCGTGGTCAAGTATGTCGAGGACCACCACAGCGTTCTATTCTTGATGACCATTCTCGTCTTTGCTCATCTGTGGATGAATTACCTTGGAGTCCGGGCTGTGTGCATGAATAGCCTTAACCAGCAGCGCGCAACCGTCCTTTTCGAAGAGTATCTCAAGACAGGATGCGTGCTCTCTCCCGAACAAGTCGCCCGCCGTGAGAACATTCTACTTTGGCGACCCGTCGTCCGAAACCAGCATGGACAAAGGATCGCCCGCATCGAAATGGCCAAAAGCTACTGGGACGCCATGGGCGCGAAAGCTCCCAACAGCAACATTGTCATCATCGACGGGGCCCGGAACTCACTCTTTGTCTGGTATCACTCGAAGCGCAGCTACACACCCATCAAGATCATGCTCTGGCAGGATGCCAGTGCCGTCCACGCCATTAGTGCTTGGTTCATGGCCATGGAGATGGCCTGGCTTCTGGAGAAGAGCCAGGGCTACACCGACAAGCTGGATAAGATCTTCCGCGTGAAGGAAACCGTTGATGGCTATGAACAAAAGTACGACAAGCGTGAGCTCTGGGATGAGATGGTTGCCAAGGGATGGAACATCAAGTCGCAGGCTTTTGAGACAGGTGCGCCTGTTCGTCTGCTCGCTCAGCTGGAGGGGAAGAAGGATCAGTAGTTAGATTGGTGGTTATTGGCGTCAAGGCGAAAGGGAATAATACCCTAGAACATGAAAATTGATTCAATGGAGATTTATGCCAGTCATCCAACCCTCTATGCTTTTGACCCATGTTGTACATTTCCCAAACGCCCTCTAGTGAATCGTTCATCCATCATACAGATTTTGTACAGCAGTCCGTCGCTATGCAAGGAATGCCCACCTCTTGGCTCGCATCTTAACGCCCTCCCATGTATTCAGCTTCGGCCGCACATCGAGATAGAAGCTAGGTCCACCCTTTCCATCTGGCCGTCCGGCGTAAAAGTCGATAACGTAGTCTACTCTCGTACCGCATCGGTCGATAACCCAATCGTGCCGGTCGAACGGCGCCGTGTAGCCGAGTATAGTATTGAAGCGAGCGGTGGGGGTCATGCGATCCATCTTGTTGGCAAAAGATTCGAGCTTGGGGCCGTCACATCTAATACAATTAGTTCTCTTTCCACCAACAGAGATGATGTAGCCTTACTTTGTGCCCTTGAGATACGGCGCTTCCCACTCCTTGATCTCCTTCCAAGCTCTTTCATTCACAGCATTGTGAATCGGCACAACGGTCTTCATGTCTGCTACCCTCGCATCGTAACCCTTTCGCTTCATCGCATCGAAAAACATCTTCTCCGAAGGATAGACCCAGTTGCCGGAGGGATCTACACCAGTCTCCATTTCGTGATTCGCAGGCTTTGCAGGCTCTTTTCCATGATCGACCGGACACGCCGCAGGCCCGCCAGAGGTTCGTGGAATCGTGGATACAACGCGATCAGTATCTAGACCATCGTTCGAAGAAATTTGCGTAGACGGCGGAGTCGGTTTGTTCGAGGCCCAAGGGAGAAATGACGAGAATGTTTGAGACCATGACTTGGACTGCGCTTGCGCTGTGTGGTCGACTGGACATCCAGCTGCTTTTGCTTTTGCGGCTTCGGCTTCACGGGCTTGAGCGAGCCATGCTTCGCGGGATTGGTGATCGACGGGACAGGCGTCTTTGTCTGCCATGACGAGGATGATAACCGGTGTTATCGTCGGGAAGGGCTGGGTGACGATTCGGGGGTTTCGAGAGATTCAATTGCTAGGATTCAGAAAAATGGCGTAATTGATCATGGATGGATCGGATCGTAAATGAGCCGGAACGGATTGGTTTGGAGGTTTGTGAAGAAAAATAATATGGGTCATGTCCGGGTTTTTCCCGCCGTGCCGGCTCAGTGAGCTGTGTGTCGTCGACGTTGTACCAGCTCCCTGGGTCATTCTCATCATACTTGTGGTGAGCACCACCGACCACTATGCTATTATCCTCTAATTATACCATATAGTTATATCCGGTCTTATTAGAGATAAGGTCCTGCTCTATTATAGCATAGCTCGCGGCGCGGAGGTGCGGTAGTGGCTTGCCCTTGCGACCCGTGATGTGACATGCAAGTCCCTTACATGGCACGATAGAACTCGCGTACTCGGGGAGAAGTGCTGGGGTATAGGCGTTCGTGGCGTGGTGATGACGACTTTTTGAGCTGTTATAGTTTCTCCCGAACGCATTTTGAGGATACGACCGTCTGATCCAGCGTCCTCAACCGACACCATCGCAGTCAGGGTCTTTACTCAGAGTCCCGTGGCGACACACCGCGCCAACAGAGCCGTGAGAAGCTCGTAGGGCGATACTCGAGCTGCAGGGGTGGAGAAATACCCTCTTGCATCTCGCAATCCTGTGCGCTGAGGTGCATCGTCGCCCTCAAAAAACTCTACCGCACTCAGAGTATCAATGAGAGTCAATGCTTGCTTCAGATCTTCATATGCCTCACGCACCATGGCGACTTGTCCGGGGGTTGTGAGAATTATACTCACCTATCTAAGTCGGCCAATATGTCAACCACAGCCACAATCACCAAAACAACTGCAGTCGCCTCACCCGAGTCTGCTGGCTTTACAACCATTTCTTATACAAGGATCAAATAAGGAAACGCCAATGAGCTATCCGCTCTCCAAAGAGCCTGTGAAAAGGACGGGCTCTTGTACCTGGATCTCCAGAGTGCCAAAGGAGAGCTTATGTCAGTCACCCAGGAGGATCCATTAGTATACAAGGCCGTCAATAATTTCTTTCGGTTAGACGAGGATGCGAAGATGAAGTATGACGTTGACAAAATCGGCTCCTGGAAGCTCAATGGGTGCGTCGATCCTCAACTCTGCCGCATTGTTGCGTTCTTTCTGACTTGTTGAGTGTAGTTACACCGCTTTCGGGAGGAATGCGGGCCTTACTGGAGATGGCATGGAAGGATACGCAGTAAGCTTTCCAGCAAGCTCATTCATCGGAACTGTGAATAACATAACACTGCCAGTTTCCCCGAGATGGCATATGCAACCCCATTGTAGACGGTCATTCCCTCTCCCTACCGCATGTACTGCAAGATGAAGCCCACCTTCTGGTCATCGTCATGGACAAGCTCCATGAGATTGGTAGCGGATTGCTTGAAGCCCTGGACCAGATCAGTCACGACGCAGGGCTCAACACAAGCACACCACTTGCGCCCAAACACCTTCCCACAGACCCTTCAACATCGTGCATGACCGTCCAGCGATACCCCTCCCTCTCAACCGAAGGTCCCGACGCATTTCTCAGCGCCCACACCGACATCGGCAGCCTCATCACTCTTTTCTGCGGTGATCGCGGTCTGCAGGCATTCAACCAGGACACGCAGGAGTGGAAGTTCGTGGAGCCTCACAACGGCTGCGCAGTCGTCAACGTAGACGACTCGCTCCGCTTCCTCCCAGGGAGGAAGTTCCGGTCTGTGGTGCACCGCGCGGCTCCATATCCCGGGGAGACGATTGAGAATAGGTTCTCGTGCGCGCACTTTATGAGGCCGAGAATGGATGTTAGTGCTAGGTTTAGGCTATTCTTAGGTATACAAGTGTGTATATGTCTGTAATTTACGGTGATTAGTAGGTAGTACGTAGAGGGAGGAAAGAAAACTCAGCACCATACCTACTCCTAAATCAATAGAATACTTAGGTAGGTACTTAGGTTATTTAGCCCAAGGTTAGGTAGGTAGGTAGGGAACTCCTCCCTAAGTTCATCATAACACCTTCTTCTAAAGTCTTGTACTTTGTTTCTCCTCGAGGCTTAGTAACAGTGGCACTTGCCATTGACGGCCACTTTCCCATCTACATTTTACTTGTCACTGCTTTCATCTCTTCAAGTCCCAATGGAAGTTTCCTTGATCTTCCCATATCAAGTACGTACGTACACAACAGCAACCTCATCACGATCATCATACAAAGGAGTACCTTATTCAGCATGTCCTTTACCAGGTTTCTCCACTTGCCTCTAGAATTACAATGTCAGATTTAGGAAATCGCCGCGCGCAGTCACTTGGACGAACCAACCGCCCACTTCGTTGGTTTCTACCGCACCCCTTCCAGTATTACGCAACTGCGGCTTAAAGTCACTACGAACCAAGGCCTTGATGAGGCTCTGAACCCGCCGGGAGGGTTGACAGCATTGATGAGAGCCTGCAAGGTCTCAAAGTATAGGACGGAGACAATTCTAAGGAGGTGGAGGCCCCAGAAACCCCTGTCTCTTCATTACATGGAGAGTAATGCGATCCGGAGCCATACTGGTCTCCACTTCGGTATCCCTCCCAACACATGGGCAGGAAGAGAAAGAGAGTCAATTGATGTCTCTCAAGACCTCATCATCCTCGTCTGCAGACTTCCCTTCGCCACGACTTGGGCGAGGTTCCCTGCAGTCGAGTGTATCGGCATTCTTTATCAAGTCGACCCCCTAAACATCAATTCTCAGTCCTCTTCTGTTTACCCCGTCCAGCATCGAAGCCCTCTTCACTATCCGATGATACTATTCTGGCGATTTCCCCGACTTCGATTTCTGTACATCATCGTCAAACCCGAAGATGTCAATGACACGGCCGACCCACCACTGTTCGCTGAGAACATGACGAACTACCATCAGGATTACCAACAAACTGTAGATAGGTTCCCTCGCAGGGAATTCAATGCCCGTCAGAGGATTTATTATGAACGACCCGAATTGAGGTGTAGGGGCTTGGAAACGATATACAAAGAGCTGAAGGAGGCGGTTCCTGCAATGGACAGAGTATTAGGGCAAGACTTTCCCTCACTTGTTATCCGGGTCATGACATGGAAACATGTTGCAGGAGTTCGAGGACGCTTCGATCGTGATTAACTGTGAAGGGGGGGGAAGCTCAGGACCTGTATCCTTAATGACAAAAAGATTTAGGTAACACAGCCTAAGCTTATGATAACTTTTGTTGAGTTGATTTTGACACCCCTATCAAGGTCCAATGTTGTCTCGCCTGCCCGCGAGAAGATTGCCAAAGTATAAAAGGTTCATAAGAATAATCATAAACACTGAGGCAGCTCTGAAAGATCTAATAAGTTAAGGCCTAAACTTTACAAACCTGGAGTGAAGTCGGCCATGTAGGTTAACCTCCGGCGACCGTGCGGCACTTCGAAGACGACTACATGCAGCAAACGTTCGTCGGGCAGGAGGAGTCGGGCGCGCGTGTTGACCGTGTTTGGACGGGGATTACGGGGTATAGTAGTGATTCACTTCCTCACGTAGAAGAGGTTCCTGGTAGAGATGACGTATTCGTAATCGCTGGGTTCTATGGACATGGTATGTCTGTTATCTTTGCCGTGGAGGGCATTGCGGTTATGACTCGGGGCATGATCTACGAGGAGACTGGAATGCCGTCTTTGTTCAAGACCTCGAGGGATAGGCCGGAGTTAGAGAGAAATGACATCTGGCTGGAACGGGCATCCGATTAACGAAGAAGTAGATCGTGGCTATTGTATGGCTGTATCTAAGAACACTATGCAAATTATGTACGTACGCAACGGCACTTCGGCTAAAGTATATCTTCGTCGTAACTTTGATCACCTACCACGTTCCACAGCTCCAGGTCTATCTATACTTTGCGTCCAATCCTTTCGAAAGCCTGCTCAAAGTCCGCAATTATATCCCTCGCATCCTCTATCCCAAGCGACAACCTCACAAGGTCTTCATCCACCCCCATAGACAAGTTCTCCTCCTTGGTGAAATGATTATGCGTTGTTGACCAGTGGCGCTCAACCAGCGTCTTGGAGTCGCCCGCATTCGTCGTGTTAATGATCATCTCAAAAGAGTCGATCAGTGAGATAGCCTCTGCCGCACCGCCTTTGAGCCCGAACGTGATGACGGTGCCAAAGCCCCGCTGGAAATACTTGCGATGAAATGACGCCTAAGACTGCCGCACTGACCGATGAGAAAGTGGGAGCATCTCTGCCATCCTCGAGGGCGGCAATACGTTTCTCAAGTCCATCGTGAGTCGGCTGCGAATCTACATTAGACTCAGTCGTAAATTTCATTGGTTGAAAGACTCAAATTAGACACCCTGGTATAAAAATGGGTTTGGGAACTTGATATGTCACTCCAGGCTACGTTCAGAGCGGCTGAAGAGCCGAATTTGAATGAGGCGGTGTTATAGATGGGTAGCGTGCAGTGGCCATACTTAGGGTCTTCTTCCAGCCCTGCATGGATCTGGATGGTGTCGAATCTCCATTTTGGCCTGTTCTTGACAACCCCGTTAGTTGAGGGCCGCGATGGCTTCTTCGAGGTCCCGTTGGTGTGTCCATTTGTGTTATGTTCTTTCGTCCTGGGCTATTGAGAGATTGAGTTGGCGAGAGCGGGTGCAGATAATGGATAATAGCAAGATAGAGAGTCCATACGTCGAACAGAATAGGGGAGTAAAAGTTGTTGGGAGCATGGCTGGATAGCCACCCATACGAGGGAGTGGCCTGCACCAGCACGTCCACTTTGGTACCTTTAACTCTGACTCTGCAGAGTCATACGCGGGTCTTTGACCTTTCAAGCCTTTACTTATGTAAGTATTACATGCATAAGCTAATCGCCAAGAGTAAGGTAATCAGGATACAAGTTATGTTTACGTAGATCGGGTGGAGTTGTACTCTGTATCATTCCACCATGCTGTAGCATGAGAGTATGCGGATGGGCGTTGGATATTAGACAGTGATATTATACTGGTATTCTTTGGGAATCTCTGAGTTCATAAACGCAACTAGGCTGTGTTGTGCATGATATATGCGTATCCCAGTCGTCGTCTTTGGAAAACGCCCAAGGTTGTTTAAGCAACTCCTGTATCAACATAGAACACTCGTGACTTCTGAGTTACATGAAACCCTTTAGATGCCGTTTCAAACAATCACCATATTGCGATACATCTAACTTCAATACTCCAACGAGCAGGTCCATAAGCAGCATCGCCGAGATCAGGACTCGCATGAGGCGCCCCCAACATCGCCAGACACCAAACCTCCCCTGAGAACAGAACTATCGAAGAACTTGAGCACAATGACCTCGTCTGGCTTCTGCCCTGGGAGATAGTACCATTGCGGAGTCTCTAGTCCACGGGCAGCCACTCCCGACTCCTCGTATGCTCTCGCATCTGCTTCACTGATAACCACAGGCTCCAGCTCTCGTAGAAAGTCACCACCCATAGAGGGCGTAGCAAACATTGTGGACTCATAACCCAGAAATCCTAATGCCCCGTCCTGGGGGAACGACCGTCGAGGGGTCATTACTAGCGGATACCCCGTGACTGTTCGCATGGGGCGCCAGACGCTGTAAGCTGCGTAACGGGGTCCCAGCTTGCCGTCCGCGTTATACCCTGAATCTATGATATCATTGATCGCCTTTTCTTGGGCGTCAAGCTTAGCTGGAGCACAGATCTTGTCCTCAGCTTCGATTATTCCAGCATCAAGCGCGGCTTTGCAAAGGTCCGGCCTCCAGCGACGGATGGAGCGTCGAGCACCAATAGGCGTATAGTCTACATATGCTCCTCTCGCAGGTCTCGATTTGTCAAGGGATGCAATATGCGTTGGCCGAGTTTCATCCGACGCTTTGTAGTTATCGGGGGTGCTCTTCTGGTCTTTGCCATTGATGACGGCCGAGCTATCGACTCCATTTGTAGACTTCTTAACCGGCGCATTACCTCTTCGAACGATACTGTTTGTGATCAAGACACGCATCGCCCCAGTCAATTTGAGGACTGACTCTTTCACTTCAGGAAATAAGTCTCCTCCAAAGTCTGCAGGTCATCGTAGTCTCCGGCCTGCACTTCGTTGTCGATTTTGGCCCATTTTGAGTCAAACTTGATAGCAGTGAAGCCAAAGTCTTTCAGGATCTCTGTAGAATGTGCCCAAGACCAATCTGCGCCGTCAGGGAAAGCTACTTGTCGCAGGTCGTGGAGGGTGTATGGGACGGGAATCTGCTTTACGTTATTAGGGTTGGTATAGCCCCTGTTCCAAGCTTGTTCCGAGGTATGCCGTATGCCATCATCGATCTGATATCTGATAGCGGCGATTATTTGCGGCTGATCGGTTTTGTTTGGCCTTAGAAATATGATGAGGTATGATGATGGATGAAAGTAGACACCTTGTTTAGCTGTCTGTAGTGACAGTCGACGATGTCCTGAAGCTCGAAAAAGGAGACGCATCCACACTCATAACACTATCTCATGATATACACACAAGGTCAGAGCTATTCTAGTAGCCATTCGGGCCATGTTGACCGTGCATCGAGGTGTCAAGAGACCAGATAGGTACTCTGTCTAGTGCCTTTGTTACACCATTTCCAAATCTAAAGTTTGTTTGTTGCCATCCTCTTACCGTGCAGCCGTGTAAGAAATGCAGTGATATGCCACTCGTGCTAATCCCCTGAGTCACATACAGAATCTCCAAGGATCATCAATCACGCAATGCTGCTGGTCAGTAATGAGCCTGATCGCAGGGCTGTTGGTAGATGGCCATTACTGCTCAATTCAGTTAGCAGGATCAACATCTTCAGGCACCTGCTTTGCCCTGGCAGACAGTCCATGGCTGCATGGCTTACTAACTACACTACCACAAGTGACAGGCGAGTTGAGGCGCGTAGTCATACATTGCTCTTGCGCCCGCTGTTCTGACCATGCATCGCCGACTGCACCGGCGAGAACAAAAGGCCCTGACACCGGCAACCATCCCATTCGTCGTTGACATGCCTTATTTCTAGGACAAGATCTATCTTGGATTTGACCAGGATTTATATCAAGTACCATTTATTTATTGTTCACCGTCAATTGTTCCAATACAACTGGAAATAAGCTTAAAGACATTGTTTAAGCTTACTGTGCATCTTACACTGAAGCCAAGACGGGACCTAAGATGTTACCAGGCCCGGAGAATATATTGATTGACTAGGCCCGCCTACTGAGATCTGCTAGATCGATATAGTTAGCCTGTAGGGATATCGCAGTCCAAGGTAGTTATGCCCGTCAATTCCCATTAATCACCTCTTATCAGTGGACCTCGTATACGGCATCTTGTGGTTTTGGGATATGGCGACGGCCACAAGGATTCCGTCTAGTCTGTATGTCTACGGCACGGCCGAGAAACGCGATTATGATACCTCGATGATCTCATGAGCCACTCCAGTTGCCTGAGCTGGTAGGTGTCTAATGTTATACGCATGTCAGAAAACATACCCGTAGGGCCGTAGCCAACTTCCCGCCACACCAAGAACCCTGGCCTCTTTTGCTATCGCCTGGAGTAGTTATTTGGGGTCCGAAATATGCAAAACTTCCTCCGTCGACACATTCAAAGTCGTAGTTTGCGCGTTCCTGAGCGCCAAGGATTGTGCCGTCAAGCTGTATTATACGCCGTCACCATCGTTTATTAGTATGAACCGCTACTCTCTATGTAGCTAACAGGGTGACTCTATCTCTTGGCTCTCAACTGAAATGGAAGAGCTTGAAGCCTGCGTCCTCTTCCCATTGCTCAAGCAGCAGGAAACGCAGCGCCTCCGTGAACGCAACAGAATTGCCAAGAGGGCATCGAGTATGTAACCACGACCTTACTGCAACTACCTCTCACTTCTCGGAGCTCACAAGCTGTAGGAGCGCGCCAACGGCAACGTGAGTAGCACAGCGACACTACTGCTGATGTCGCAGTACAGCCAACACCCAACACTGCAGAAGCAACTTCGCAGGACTTGGTGCCGCCATTGCACCCGCCACAACACCCTGTTTCAGGTTCGGGCTCAGTTTCTGGCTCCGGCTCTAGCTCTGACTCCGCCTGTGTACGGGCCGAAGCGTCGCAAGACCTTGGCGTCTGGGCACTAACGGCCCCCTAGATGACCCTACCGCCCTGCCCTGGCCCTCTTCTCTCGATGAGGACTGGCCTGGTTTTAGTGGCTCACTAGTGGACACGCTTAGTCCTCGTCAGCTCTCAGTCTCTGTCTCGGGAATATCCAACCCAGAGCCGCGACCACCGCCTGCGTCTTCGAGTTCACTCACCTCCGACTCCAACGATTTCAACAATAGACCATCTAGGTTATTCCACATCGCTGCTCGCAATGGAACCACCGGGATTCTCCTCTCGCTGATCAAGTCTGGCGCAGATGTGAACTCGCGTGACTGCTCCGGCACAACTCCCCTTCATATCGCTGTACGGTTTTGACGTGCGAGTGTTCTCGAGCTGCTGGTGAACCACGTGGCAAATATCAATACCCGTGACTCGGCCAACATGACGACCCTTGAAGTTGCAGTGAGGGCTCAAGACGAAGAGCGCGTCAACGTTCTTCTCTCTGGTGGAGCTGAGCTTCACCAATCAAGCGCTTGACCAGAGCAGTCACTATTCAAGACAGATAATTCTGTTTGGTACATCCGGGTTGGCAACATAACTAGAGGAGGGCGTAAGGCAATACACGAGTAATCAGTTTTTCGAACCTGATGGTATGCGACTTGTACCTTTGAACGTCTAATCTCCCCTGGCTGTTGAGGATCATCTTCTCCTTGCGGTCATGTCGTTTACGATTGTGATGGAGTATGATCGGCTACGTCGTATGATATGCACAAATCGTAGAGACGAGCAAGGTTGTTCGTCCTGTCAAGTTTGTGTGGTGTTAAAAAAGCAGCGATTGTAACGTCATGTACTGGCATCTCGGTCATTGTTCACCCCTGATGTGTATCAGTAAAGTGTCTTGTCTCCTGGATTGATAATGTACCTCGATACAAGCGTCTAGCCACCCAAGACACGCGTCGCTAACTCGTCAAAGATTTCTTGCTTTATTTGCTTGATGAAGTATTCGTCTTTTCCATTCTCGACCCAAGACAGTCTACGCTCCAGTGACTCGATATCGTCTCGAATTTCTATTATTGCAACCTCCTCTGTATCCTTCTCGCTTCTTTGCGCAGTTTGTAGTGACGCGACCTCTGCCTCAAGATCCACCTGCTTGCTCTTCAAACGCTCCACCTCTTCACGAAGTCGAGCGTTCTCAGCTCTCAGCTCTATAACCACCTGTGACTGGTCTGTAGGCTGGGTAGTCTCAGCTTGTGACTCATCAGGTTTTGGCTTATAGTCTCGGAGCTTAGCATTCTCAGCTGTTAGCTCTCCAACCTTAGAGTGAAATAAGGACTCTAGCTTCTGTAGCTTGTCCCAGACTTGGCTGATGCTGTCGAGCCGCTGGGGACTGTCCTGTCGAGGTCGTTTACGTTGATACGAGGGAGCGCTTGGCGGTTGTGAACTCGTAGCCTTCTCATATGATGGAGGTTTGGGTGGAGCGAGTTTTGTGGCTTTTGCTCCGCTGCCACTGAACATGCGCGAAATATCATATTCGGGGCCAGAAAAGGGCTCGAGCTGACCTTTTGTCACTCTGTCGCTGATGGAATTCAGTTGGTCGAGGGATAATAGACGATCCTGGATATATATTCGTAGAGTAGTGACAAGGGATAACTCGTAGAGAGAGTCTAGAACCTTGCCAGAGCGTGGTCGGGAGGCGGAGACTGGCTCTTTAACGTAGCTCGGGACGAGTACGGCGATACAGTTGCTCAGTTCAAACTCTAGACACGCGGCGGAGTCAAACCGCTGTTTCATTATAGAGTCCGAAGGGTGGATATTTGTACAAAAGCGGAAACAAGTGATGAATAAAGGGCTAATTCGCAAGAATACTGCCGCACTACTTGGCTTGTCTTTAAACTTGACAGGAACGATTATCTCGAAGTGAGCGTGATGTTTGTCGTTGGTCGAATCAACATGTATCGTGAGTCGTATCGGGACATTGTCTGGATCTGGAGTGGCTAGGGAACGCGTCGCGCCCTCCCATTCCCACTCAACGACCGCGGGTGTCTGTTCAATATCGATGCATGATGGAGTCGCCATACTTCGTGAAAGAATCTCATACCGCTGACTGTAAAGATACTAAATGGTCAGTACAATGAACCTTAGGACTTACCTACAAATCCCCAAACCCGACAACGCACACCAAAGAGAAGCCGGTTTCGCTGCCAGGCTACCTGTGACCTCCAGATGAAACTGCTAGGTCGCCCCAAACTCCAGATGAACTGCGAGATATGAGCAGGTCCCTTCTACAAGCCCCGGTTATTCCACAGAGCGAGGCAGAATGCGCTTGCTGGGTGGGTATAATCCGGAATTTTACAACGGCTGTAGCGCGATTCACGGGCTTCTCTTGGTGAGCATTGTTGAGGAAGGGTTCGGTCGAGTCGAGGAAAGGCGGAAGGGAAAGAATGAGGGGAAAGGCTTCTAGGCGAAGTGCGTGATGATTAAGGTGGAAAGAAAGAGAAGTTTTCGGGAGCGGCGTTGATTATGGTGACGGTTGTGAGAGATTGAATGATGGTGGTGAGCGTGAAATGTGGACTGTGAACAGGAGGCTGGAGTTAGAAGCTCGGCTTCGGTAATACAGTTTGTCCGACAGCGTCCAGCCAAAGTGGGGCGATGAGTCAGCCTGATCAGATGACGTCGATGGAGAAAGTGCCCCAGGACTCAATTATATGGATATATACTCTGAATACTTGTAAAGACCTCTAAAAGTCTAACTCATTTACACCAGTTGAGCGAATGTTGAAGCTCATTTCCCCTGTCGTTTGGGGACACCTTCACTCACAACACCACCAAAATGTATCTCTGATGCTTACTAGGCCGGCCTCCCCACTACCAGGCCTTTCTCTCTACCTCTCATAGAACATGACTTTTCAGTGCAACTGTATTCTAGCCAGGGCCATACTTGTTCCTCACAAAGGCCTCGTAAACCTCCGGGAATTTCTGAGCTAGTTGGAATGCGTGCTCTCAACTGTGCGGAGTGTGAAACACCATACACATAGTCCACAGCCTGTCACCCTCCTTACCTCCCAATCTCCTCGCAGGCTCTATGTACACATGGTGTCGTGCCACATGTTTCGTCAAATGGGGATGAGTCTTGGCCAGTTCCAGTATAGTACTGTGACTGCTGTCCACCGCCTGATGTGCAAGCTGATCTGCCGGATGATCGGGGAATAGCGGCTTGATACGTTCCAGGCTGACTGGCACGATGCAGTTGATGAGCCACGTGTGATCGGTGACCCCTGGATGGAGAAATCGAACTGAAAACGCTTCGTATCGAGACCAATCACCAACAGCGCAGAAAACACCCAGCATCCGACGCTGGAGGCTGAACTCATTGGTCCCGGCATCCTGGCATTGACCTCGTGTAGATATACCGGTGTGTCCTCGGAACTTCTGGGTTTTGTTATAGGCTCAAGATCTGGAATCTTTGCGCCTTTGGTGAAATTGTATTTCATGGACGAGTTGCAAATTCTCGCCTCACAGTGAAACACGCCAGTGTCGAAACCCATTTTACGAACTGCCGAGACCACCTCGTCGGTGATGGCCCGTTATTCATTCTCAGGGAGCCTCGATGGCACAGCCGCTTGCGACTCTGTGAATAGCTTTCCCGTTGGATCCTCTGCGAGGTCTGCGGAGCAAGGAAAGTCGTCTACAATCTCGGTATACAGAGCCTGGCCCCCTGAAGAGGACTGTGATAGAGTTGTGGCAGGCTACAAGAGACTCCAGCCCCCAGCGCACAAAGGTAAAGAACACCAATAAACACATACGGGCAAGATATTCATCGCCCTTACTATTGCCTAGGAGAATCTTGATTCTTTCTGATCTGAGAAGCCTCCGACTGAGAATCATTGTCCAAGATCCACACTCCGGGGCCGAGGGATGTCTCCGGCGGCTCTGAGTTGCGAACTTTGGGCGCAATGTACAAATTGTGGAACTGCTGGGCCTCGTTTCCGTTTTTCTGTACATATCGCCACTCACACTCGAGTGAGACTGACAGAAGCCTGTTAGCATGGGTGTCTGTGACCTGATCACATAAACTGACCTTGGTTACTGGCTGGCAGTGGCCTCCCAAGGACTTAGTGTCATTTTAGCACTCGGGTTGCCGGAAACACTACCAGTGGTTGACCCCAAGAGGTCTGGTGAGGACGCGAATGTCATCTCTTCGGATGACACCATCAGTGAACAAGCAGAGATGCCATTCAAGAGTGACGGCAAATGGGGAAGCTGGCTTACTCGGAACAAAGACTCGTTCGACTTTGTCATAAAAGATAGAGCTCTGTCCGCCCTTGTATTTACTTTCCTCATCTCCAAGGTCGGGCGCCAAGCTGTAAACATGCTCTTCCAATACGTGTCGAAACGATATGGATGGACTTTGGCACAGGTGAGTCCATACTTTCTAGATCAATTGTTGTGGACGCCTTATTAACACATTTCGACACCTGCCTAGACAGGATTTCTCATATCACTCCGAGCAGGTGTAAATATTGCGCTGTTCACGGTAATACTGCCTCTCATGACTACATACGTACTCGTAAGCTGGAGTGCAACCTCTCGGGACCTCTGGATCGGCAAAGCAAGCATCATCCTCTTGATTCTAGGGAGTGTTATCATATTCTTGTCAGAGACTTCAGTGGGCATGATATTTGGTAAGCCAAGAATTGCCAGGGCATACCATGTCTAGAAAACTAACCATCCTTTTAGGGCTCGTCATATCCACCTTGGGCTCGGGCTTTGCGCCAGCCATGCGCAGTCTAGCAACCAGCCTCGTAGAATCTCGGCACCCCAACGCGACGAGCGACATCGGGCGACTCTATGCGCTCATCTCGGTCGCAGAAGGAATAGGAAGCTTGGTAGCAGGTCCTGGAATGGCTTTAGCCTTCCGCCTGAGCATGAGTTGGGGACAATTCTGGCTCGGACTTCCCTTTGGATTTGCTGCCTTTCTCTTCGCTTTGGTCTCGACAATTGTATTCAGCGTCGAAATTTTGATGGTGGGGCTTTGGTACGACTTGATTAGAATAGATGTATGGTATTTTGAGCTGGGAGACTAATTTCTTTCATCACGATGGTCACGACATGTACCATCGCCAACGCCAACACAATGCCATCCCCAATCAATGCGACTGCGGTACAAGGTTTGATCTATTATCACAAATGGAACTCTGACTCTATGGATGCTTATAGGTCAGGGTCTGCGTCGAAAAAGGATCGCAACAATTCATTGGGTTGTTGACCTTCAATGAGAAACGCACCATGCCCATCATCGCTCTGGAGCGTTGCAAACGTTGCATTCTTCAAGCCCTGAGACAGAAACATTTTCTCAGAGAGTGGGTAGAGGCCATCTGTAGGGACCCCGACGACCAACGTGCGCTGTCGGATCTGACCAAGGACTTTGAGCATAGCCTCATCGTCTGAATGACCTGGATACCGGCCACGAGCAATGTCATGGGAGTCGATCTTATCCAAGATTTGGAGATAGCAGTTGGCGTCGAAGTGAGCATTGAACTTTTCTCCTTGGTAACGCAGATAGCTTTGCGCCAAGAACATGCCCGACTTATTGTAGTGCCCGTCATCGCACCGCGCACTGCACATCGACCGCGAATGGCACACGGTTACCGTTGGCTTCTGAGAGCATCTTTCTGGGCGCCGTATAAGTCTCCAGCCTGCGTCTCTCAAATCGCTTTTCGAAAGATGAGTGCGTTCGGTACGATATCATGGCTGCCATGCGCGCAGCCGCGATGTCATCTCGAGGAGGATCGTCACCATAGTGCCCACTACGTAACTTAGAATCAGCCTTTATCGTTGCCCGCTGGTTCTCACTCCACGCTGTCGCCCAAGGACTTTGCCTGGCTGCGGTTGCGACGAGAACCATAGATCGCACGAACTTTTTGTCAAGCAACGCCCACTCCAGCGCCATCATACTCCCCATGCTGCCTCCTATAACGCAATATATAGCACCCCGAGCAATTCGACGACGATCTTTTGGGTTCTATTTGGCATAGCAAGTCAGCCTTGAGCGACGCCCAGACTCGTGCGTGTACTCACCGGACATCCTCACGAATAGTTGTTTTCGGGAACGTGTTACCATAATAAGATGCACTACCTGGCTTTACGGATAGCGGGTTCGATGAGCCATAGGGACTTCCTAAGAAATTGCAGCAGATGATGCAGAACCTGCTTAGATCGAGGACTGTGTTCTCAGGACATGACAAAAGTGGTGACCACCAGTCTGCAACATCAGCACTGCCAGAAAGGGCGTGACAAATGACGACGACGTTTGTTTTCTAAGTGTTAAGTCGACCCCTGACGGTGAAGGCCGCCGTCGCGTTGGTCAAAATCTCTCCTGACTCAAGCGTGAAGCGTTCAACCGTTGTGTATAGCTGCGTTGGCAGCTGGTCTTGCATTGCATGTTGACCACCTTGACGTCGAGTCAGTAATTGCATATTGTTAGAGAGCTGCAGAGACGTACTGCACAGGGAGTGAGGGTTCGAGTCCATATGATGATATTCCTTGTCGGGTAGATGAGAAGGGCTGGTCCAACGGGCGTGTGATGAGTCTCGTCTCCAATGACACCGCCCGCATCGAGCAGGCGTTGGCAGCTTTCCACCTTTCATGGCTATCACTTTATCAACTCATACTTACAGTTGCACTTCTGGTTTGCAACCTAGGCTGGACAGCTCTGCTAGGAGCAACCACTCTCATCTTTGGTCTCACCGCAGTAACATACGCGACGAGGCCGCTGGTGCAAAGCCGGAATCGCATCAACATAGTCACTGTCCAGAGAGTCACACTCACGCAAAAGATCCTCCAGAGTATTCGTTTCGTAAAGTACTTTGGATGTGAAGGATTCTTTCAGAGCCGACTTGGTAACATCAAAGCATCTGAGACCCGAGCCTTGCGCATCATGCATCTGATCAGGTGCGCCGTAGGAACCCTCGCTCAGTTTCTACCTGTGCTTGCCATCATGATCACTTTCATTGTGTATGAGGTTGTGAATGGCAACCTTGATCCAGCGGTTATCTTCTCATCTTTCGCAATGCTATATCTACTGCGCGTCCCGACCAACTGGTTGCCCGTGTCCTTGAGCCTTGCTGCCGACGCAGTCCAATCGATCAAAGGAATCGAAGATTTTCTGCTTGCTGAGTAAGTACAAGCGCATACAGTTCCAGACGTCACTCTTGCTTCAGCTGTCAAACTCAGCAATGCATCTTTCACATGGGAGAGCCCACCGTCGAACGAGGAGGGCGAAATGCCGAAGAATAAAGGAGAACAAGAATAGCCTGTCGAGAGCTATGAGAAGGCAACGAGCGAGGCATGAAAAGAAGGGGATCGAAAGAGACGTCCTCCCAATTCGGAACAATGACGTGCCCTTTTCGCTGAAAAATATATCCTTGGAATGCCAGAAAGGTGAGCTGGTCGGTATCATCGGAAGCGTTGGATCTGGCAAGACGTCCCTTCTTGGTGCTCTTGCGGGAGATATGAGGCAGACCAGGGGCATTTTGCAGTTTGCCACTGACAGGGCGTACTGCCCACAGTATGCTTGGATTCAAAACGCCAGTGTGCGAGACAACATCACCTTTGGGAAGCCCTTCAACCAGAAGCTTTATTCCGATGTAGTACACGTCTGCGCTTTATTGCCTGATTTTGAACTCCTTCCACATGACGACATGACAGAAATTGGTGAGAGAGGTGTAACCCTGTCAGGGGGGCAAAAAGCAACGCATCAACATCGCCCGCGCGATATACTCGAACGCTGGCATCATGATACTTGACGATCCGCTTTCGGCTGTTGATGCGCATGTAGGTACACATATCTTTAACGGGGCCATCTGCGGTTTGCTCAAGGGCAAATGCCGGTTCCTAGCAACACAACACCTACACCTACTGTCCCGGCTTGACAGGATCATCTGGATGGTCTACAGACGTATCGAAGCCGTAGGTACCTATGAGGAATTGATGAAATCCCACCCTGCATTCGCCAGCCTGGTAGCCGTCGGAGGACATCAGCAAAAGGAGGCTGATACCACTGAAGGCCAAAAAGGTGATTCTGTCGGCACCGATAACACCACGACGAAAGCCGAGGTCTTGATGCAGGAAGAGGCCAAGATTATTGATAGCGTTCCCTTCTCCGTATATGTTTCGTGGTTGCGGGCTTCCGGCTCTCTCTGGAATGGCCTTGCAATGATCGTTGGCCAGCTCCTTTTCCGAGCCTCAAGCATTTTGGGAGGCTTATGGCTTTCGTGGTGGGTGGACAATACGTACGGCCTCGCTCGCGGGCAGAATGTAGGAGTTCTTCCTCTAATATAAAACTTGAGAAGACTCATTAACGCTTGTGAATCAGATCGGTATATACGCCGGCCTGAGTCTCGCTCAATGCGTACTGGTGTTTTCGTCTTCTCTCATCACCTGCTTGGTATGCATCAAATCGAGTCAGGTCATGCCGAACAATGCCTTTGGCAGACTCTTAGGGCCCCCATGTCTTTCTTCGACACGACTCCTCTTGGCCGTATCATATATCGCTTTACAGGAGACATTGATGCGCTGGACAACAACTTGGTCGTTGCGGTGCAGCAACTATTGATCAACGTAGCAGCGCTCTTGGGCTCCTATGTTCTCATCGTTGCCTACTTCTACTATGTAAATTATCCTACACTACTTCCTTGCCACACAATCAAGCTGACAAATACTAGTTTGCTATCGCTCTAGTGTTTGGCGCGACAGCACTCTGGTGGTGCATCTCCTACTACAGGAGCAGTGCGCGAGAGCTGAGGCGACACCAACTAATACTCGACAGTGTGGTATTTGCTCGTCTCAATGAAGCTCTTATTGGGGCTGCTTGTATTCGCGCCTATGATCGGGACCTCCAGTTCGTCAAATTAGTCCATGAAGCCATCGATGACATGGACAGTGCCAACTTTCTGACATTCGCCAGCCACAATTGGCTATCTGTCCGGCTTGACAACATCGGCATCTTGTTGAATTTGGTCACTGGTATTCTCGTGGTCACCAATGCACTGCTTGTTGCTCTCAGCATCTCGGGTTTGTTGTTGACTTACAGCATGTCAATGGTTGGCATGATGCAAGTCGTTGTGAAGTATCTGATCGAGATCGACAACTCCATGCCGAATACAGAACGTCTGTTCCAGTACACAAACTCTCTACGCCAAGAAGTCCCCCTCAACGGTGCCAGCGTGCGTCCTTCTTGGCCGGAGCATGGGGCCATAGAATACAAGGCTATACAGATGCGCTACCGCCCTGGTCTTCCGCTGGTGGTTGATAACTTCTGCTTGAGGACTGCGGGGGGTGAGAGACTCGGGATTGTCGGTCACACCAGTGCTGGCAAAAGTACCATTCTATCAACCCTCTTCAAGCTGACAGAGATTTCTGGCGGGCATATGACCATCGACGGTATCGATATAGGCCAGATTGGTCTCCACCGGCTCCGAAGCGCTCTGGCGATCATTCCACAAGATCCCACTCTCTTCCAGGGTACCGTTTGCTCGAATTTAGACCCTTTCAACAAGCACACAGATACTGATCTATGGCATGCCCTCCGAAGGCACATCTTCTCCAAGATAGCGAAAAGCAATTCACCATGCCTGAGGGAGATGCCCAGACAAGCAGTGTCATGGAGAGGGAGGATCCAGAGAACACTGACTCTAGAAAGCCCCGAGAGACGCGTGTGACACTCGACACGGCCGTCGAAACCGAAGGCCTTAGCTTCTCTCTTGGACAGCGGCAGCTGATTGCGCTTGCTCGAGCACTTCTTCGCAACACGCGTATCGTGCTGGTGGACGAAGGGACGAGCAGTGTTGATCCTGAGACAGATACACTCGTGCAAGAGACACTGGCGACTGGTTTGGAAGGGAAGACGCTGATTGCCATCGCGCATCGTCTTCGTACCGTGATACACTATGATCGAGTGTGCGTCATGGATAAGGGTAAGATTGTTGAGTTGGGGGCGCCATTAGAGTTGTGGGAACAAGGGGGCATTTTCAGGGCCATGTGTGATAGCAATGGCATTACGCGGGCAATGTTTGCGAGTGTCTGGTAGTTAGCACTGGCGGTTTGTAGAAGATATCAGCGCAATATGTATGGATCATTATATATCTTAGCATCACCTTGTGTAGAGTGGAGGTGCTGCCACTTGTTATCCGAAGGGACTATCAGCCGATCTCTTTCATCAACTTGATAACACTTCTTTCAACCTTTAATTAGCCTCGCTTGTTATACGAAACGGTTTGGGGAATATGACAGCATGGCATTGAATAAATCTACCACCCAAGATTAATGAGTCAACTTGCATTTCTTTCTCCGGACATGGCTCGGATTCCTGGGATGCACCTGGCAAGGCGATGTCGTGTGAGCACCCTTCACGATAGATCTCGATTTGTAGACATAAACTCATTCTTTTCAAGGCAAACGCTTCCTTCGTCTCCATCAAAATGGGTCAGAGGCGGCTTGTGCTTGCTCAGTTCCCACAATTCAATCGTCGCGATGAAATCATCGAGTGAAGGATACGATTTCATATGAATGACATCACTGTTACCTCTTCACCACTACAAATAAGGGACCTTCTAGGAACAAATATTTGTCTGCATTGCAATCTTCACCAAAATCTCATAACAAATTCCACAAACTCTTCTTCAACTTCGTCACACAACAAATTCACTTCAAAATGGCCAACTACGAGCAGATCGCCAAGGAGGCCGAGATGGACCTCAACACCTACCAGGCCAAGACCGGCAACGCTCGTCCTCAGGACGTTGAGGGCGCTGGTGTTAACCCCCACGCTGAGAACAAGTTCGAGAGCGCTCAGGTTGAGTTTGGCGATGAGCTGAGCACAAACGCTGGTTACAACAAGCGCATCCCTCCCAGCGAGGGTGGCATCGTTGACGACAAGGGCCGGTAAGCATCATCCACCCAAAACAACAATAACAATCTCTAAATTCTCCAGACAAGCCCGTGGTCAGCACTACGAGGGTGAGGGCGGTCCTCTAGACAAGCTCTCCAGGGCCAACGACGAGCGCGGCGGTTACAACGACAACGATGTCGTTGGCGCCAACGTCACCAAGACCTCTGGCCTCGGAGCCGCTGACGATCTCGCCTCCAAGGGCCAAGAAGCCCAGCGTGCCAACGTAGGCCGCAACCCTCCCGGCCCCGGCGGCTCTCAGTTCAAGGGCGAGGACTACTACCAGCCTGAGAGTGTTCCTGACAGCATCTCTGCTGAGGGTAACATTGCTCCCGAGAGTGTGATTGAGGCTAGCCGAGAAGCTGAGCGACCTTGAGCGACACAAAAAATGGAATGAAATGGATTGAATGGTACGGATGGGTTAATAGCGGGCGCTTGTACGATATGATATGTTCATAATTTGAACCGCCATGATTTACGGCCTCAATATTTGTGCTTCTGCCGCATCGTGATCTCTCCATGTATACCTAAGTTGAGGTGAGGCTTCGGTGAACAAAATAGCCCCCACTGTGGCTCCCGCTAGAGCCGCCATCATTTAAAGCATGATCAACGTCATGAGGCCTCGGCCTTATCTCGTGACCAGCCGCTAAATGTGAAACTTCGTTAACTTCCTATCAGCAACATTGCAATTACAACCTCAACCTTTTCTCGCAAGACGTGATGTCGTGTCTGCTCCCAAGTCTGATATAAGAGTGCTGATTGTCGCCGCCATGTCCAGTATCTCACCGTCTGCCTCTGGATTGCTCCCTATGCCAGGCGCGCCTTCGTCATCTTGGGCTGCGTACAAAGCGAGAGCTGCCTCTATCATGGGCCATCATGATACGAAGGTGATTGTAGCCTTTTGGCTTTTTGGTATGATTTCACCCCAAATCTTCTCGATTTGTAGCTGACAGTCGCGTCAGGCCTCATCAACAATGTCCTCTACGTGATCATCCTCTCCGCCGCCCAAGACCTCGTCGGTTCCATCCCCAAAGGCGTCGTCCTCCTCGCTGATGTCGTTCCCTCGTTTCTCACCAAGTTGATCGCGCCGTACTTCATCCATCGAATACCGTATCGCATGCGAGTCCTCATCTTCATAGCGCTGTCTGTAGTTGGCATGCTCATGGTGGCCTTGACACCGCGCACGCAGTCCGTCGCCATCAAGCTTGTCGGTGTAGTCCTAGCTAGTGTAAGCGCCGGCGGCGGCGAGTTGAGCTTCCTTGGTTTGACGCACTTCTACGGTCCGATGAGTCTCGCGGGCTGGGGATCTGGGACTGGTGCTGCGGGTTTGGTCGGTGCAGGCCTCTACGTGATGTTTACAGACTGGTGGGGATTGAGCGTGCGTAGCAGTTTGCTAATCTCGGCGTGTTTCCCTGCGATTATGTTTATCAGCTTCTTTGTGATATTGCCGCTGGGACCTCTGAGGGAGGGCACGACTCGGAAAGACTACGATGCGATCCCGGATCTCGAGGATGAGGACGTGAACCACATGGATCAAGGAACTGCTTCGTCCGCGCTCTTGGCTCCTGGACCTGGAGTCGCGTCAACTGCATACTCTGCGCATAGCACGCAAGACACACTCACGATGCGAGACAGGTTGAAGAAAGTGAAGGTGTTGTTTGTCCCATACATGCTCCCGCTGCTTCTGGTGTACGTGGCCGAGTACACCATCAACCAAGGAGTTGCTCCAACCCTGCTATTCCCCCTGAATGAGTCGCCATTCGATGAGTTTCGAGATTTTTACCCCATGTATGGATTCCTCTACCAACTCGGCGTCTTTATCTCCCGATCATCTACGCCATTTATACGTATTCACCATTTATACCTCCCCTCGATGCTGCAAGTGGCGAATCTTGTCCTTCTCACATTCCACGCCGTATACTTCTTCCTTCCATCGGTCTATGTCGTCTTTATCATAATATTTTGGGAAGGTTTGCTAGGTGGAGGTGTCTACGTCAACTGCTTCGCCGAGATCATGGAGAACGTGCCGCCAGAGGACAGAGAATTTAGTCTCGGAGCAACAACTGTTAGTGACAGTGGAGGAATCTCTATCGCTGGACTTATTAGTATCGTGATGGAGACGAAGCTTTGCAATTATCAAGTGGCGCATGGAAGGGATTGGTGCCGTCGTATTTCTGCACAGGGTCATTGATTGCTGGAGTCGTCAGGCGTTTTGAGAGTCAGGTAGAGCGGGTTTGTAGATATGGGTCGGCATTTGATATAGAAATTATGTTACGTTCATTACGTGTCTCGCGGCGTCTATCACCGTGAGCTCGACGCGTAAACTGGAGAAACATGCGTAATAAGCGAATACATTTTTCCCTATCCACGTCGTGGTCGCTGATCTCACTACCGATAAGCGATATCCCACCGGACCCCGAGCGAGGAGGAGATAGTTCCCAAAAGACTCTGTTCTCGAACGATTCAGGGGCTCCAAGATAAGTTTTTATACTAAAAGGGCTCCCCCAGTAATACTGTCACTGTCAGCTTACATACATACAGCAGCGACATCTTACAGAAAGTGGACTGGCGACAGGGAGCCATGACCAATAAATCGGAAACACTCCCGGGACGTCCCTTGCAAGGCGACGTTAAATTGCGAGAGATGGGCAAATTAAAAATCTGGATCTTTTGTCACCGCAGGGCGGGGCATTTTTCTCTGTTTAGCGGTCACGGGCGATAGACTTTTTGAAGAAGGTTATATCTTAAAAAGTTACGTTTAGTAAAAATATTATAACATTCACCAATGATAGGCGCTGCCTGAGTTACATGAAATCTGATTGGAATCAATGCATCGGGCGGGCTAGGAGTTTCCATGTTTAGATCGTGGCCCGGCAGATGGGCTGACGGGAAGGCCGGCGCGAGAGTGACACCGGAGAATAGGAATAGGGCATTATCAAGTATATCACGCGATGTGCCCGTTGCTCCTTTATACGAAGTTGAGGTGCAGAGATACGACCTCGCCAAGAGAAGGATAAGCACATCAACGGATAACGGCCTAGTGCTGACCGGCTTGGCAAGTTTCATCCTTGTGAGGACGTTGATCAAAATAATGCTGAACAGGCAGTACAGTACATGCTACGTGGTAGTTAGTGGCTGAAGGGTTCTCTGCGTCAAGACAGACACAATCATGAGGGAGGGAGGATGAGACCAAACTTGGTCGTTCAAATGCTGTTAATTCCCGTCGGGAATCGTTCCAGGTTGGGGCTGAGGAGGAATGCGGCGGAGGAGGGCCGAGTTGGTGGAGTATGGACCCTATCAGTGACAGGTCGTTTGTCCAGGTCCAGGTTCATCAGGTCGATTCTGCCAGCCGTGCGTTTGTTTGTTCGTTCGAATGAACCTTCAAGTCGATATACAATACCTCGTCTATCTACAAAACTCAACAGTCGTAACGATATTCCAAGACATGCATATTCAAGGGACTGTCTTGTGACTTGTCTCTCATGTAAATCCTCTATCTCAGCCCTTCAGCAGGGAGATCAAGTCTAAATACCTCCCGGCACCGCCAAACATCGATAATCTTTGCAAGGGGTGATAGCCTCATTCCTCTCAACAAACCATGGCCTCGGGCATTGTCCTTGACGGAATTCAATGCGAGCGGCGATATTTTTGGCCTCTATTCAAAATTACAAGCCAAGCCAAATTTCCGCCTAGCGAGACGTTGCAGATAAGCTATTGTTTGATTGGCTAGATCATGACATGGATAACCATGCAAGCGGCTCTCCGAAGGGGGAATGCCATTCAATGAGTTTGATCGAGATGCATTCTGCAGGGGGGGAGTTCTTTCACCATGTAGCACCTTTCTCAACAGTGGTTGGCAGTGTTGATGGTGCTGATGGATCAGCAGTCAGATGCAAGCAAGCCTTATAAACTCAATTCTCCAGCCTCAGTAGGGGTTAAACAACTGGCTTGTTACACTGGATTGGACAACGTGATGACGCACTCGAACAGAGAATAAAGGGGGACTCTTTACCAGATCTAAGCTTACCTCACTAACATCGCCTATTGGCTGACTATACTGTTAAAGGGGTTGGCATGAATTGACCAAGATGACTTTCTCCAACCTTGACAGTAACAGACAAGAGAAAAATAGGAGACAATTTTCGAGTCCAAGCCCCCTGATTCACTTGGCACTGGATTGGCTCCCGCAAAAAGTGAGTTGATCCTTTGAGGTGTCCCGCCACTTGGACTCAGCCCCTCCTAGAAAACACGTTTAAAGCCGCCATGGTCCATCCATTAGCGCAAACACACGCTAATTGTCACCCCCTGTAGCCTACAACCTACGCCCGGGCCTTCATCTTCCCGCCTCCATAACTCGCTTCCCTTACCCTCAAACTCTCCAGCTCCTCCTCTTTCTCGTCGTCCATTCCCCCCCATCTACCCCTGTCCGCTTTATTTAATTTAATCCCACCTAAAGGCCATTCTCTCTCAGTCTCTCTCACTGTTCCCCCCTGTTCATTTTCTGGCCTTGTCAGAAACCAGGTTCCTCTTTTTTACTCAGCTTCTCTCACTTCCCCTTCCTCTCCTCGCCTTCTTCCTTCTTCACCGTTCGTCTTTCTTTCTTCTTCAACCTCCCGTGATTCTTTTATTTTACGTCGCGTGCGCTGAGAGGTTCGAGATTTCTGGTTCTGGGTTCTGCTTTCTTGTGTCCTTGTCGGCACCTTTCACTCACTCAACTCAATTCTCTCTGAACCTACGTCCTTTTGACTTTACCTGTCGGGCCCGTTGAGATAAACGCGTCGAAGGCGTTGAAGCTTGCCCACAATGTTTGGACAAGTGCGCACAAACCGGTCGACGGTCCTTATGGCCGGCACCGTTATTTTCCTGGTCGCTTTTGTTAGCCTGGCCTATAACCATCTCGACAAGTGGGAGCCTCCCGCTGACGTGTAAGTTGACTTGCGTAATCTAATCTCCGCGAAGACCGAAAAAGCTGACGAATTCGCTATAGCGCTACCGACACTGAGACATCCATCATTGGAGATACCCACGATGAGCCTCACCACGACGAGCCCAAGAAGACTGAGTCCGATGAACCCGAGAAGCACGGTGCCATGTCAAAACCCGACCACCCTTCCAACGCCTCCACCGAGCTTGGCGACTACTACTTCAACTACATCATGAAGGCCCGCATCAGCCCTGCCGATAAGAAGTACGCTCCCTACGGCGCATTCCCCATGGAGCTCCCCGCCGAGCCCAAGTGGACTGAGATGATTGGCGAGGACCTCTGCATTATCGATCTTGACAACCGACCTTTCGACGAGCCCGGCCAGATCTTCTCCCCCAATCTGATGAGCTGGGACCGCGCTGACGAGACCCACGGTCTGTCCCTCGGTGTCCTGAACCACTGGCTCTATGGTGCGTACAATCCTACCCGAGTTACCTTTCTGTGTCACTAACCCCTCAATAGCCAAGAACCACGGTTACAAGTACTACTACGTTGACATCACCGATCCCTTTGAGGATCGCCGCAACTCGTGGAAGAAGCCCCCGATTCTGTCCAAGATCCTCAAGAAGCACAAGGCTTGCATCTTCCTTGACTCTGATGCCGTATTCCACCACCTCGACCTGCCCTTTGAGTGGCTCATGAACTACTGGCAGCTCCACCCCGATACCAACTCTCTCGCCCTTGCCTACGATCCTCACCACAAGAACAACATGGACAAGTTCGACAAGGTCTACCTCAACACCGGCTTCATCGTTCTCCAGAACAACGAGAAGACCTTTGAAATTCTCAAGGAGTGGGAGGATTGCCCCAACGAGGGTGGCAAGCACCCCGACTGTGTCGAGTTTCGAAAGAACCGCCCCGGAAAGCCCACCGACCAGGGTGGCTTCGGTACCTACATCCGCTACGATTACCCCAAGGACATCAAGGATCTTCCCTGCACTGAGGCCAACGGTTTCCCCGAGAGTCGATCTGGCTGCGACGGAAAGTTCATCAAGCATCTCTGGACCGGCAAGAAGGACCACATCAAGGTGGTCATCGGCCAGCAAGTCCCTGGTGCGCTGCTGGAGATGTTCCACAAACAGTTCATGGACGAGAAGCCAAAGTTCTTCATCTCTGAGCGGGACTTGATGGCCCAGAAGGATTAAATAAGTAATGAAAATGCTTTAATGAGACCGAGTACTAGAAAAGGCGGACATGATACGGACGGCTTTTGAAATCATCTTTTTTTTTTTAATAATTTTACTGTAAAACTTATACCATCCAGGAGAGGTATAGGCAATACCTCTTCTCCCTCTGAAAATGGGGTTACTCGAAATGGTGTTCATGGGAGTGTTAGGGGTTTTTAAACAAATGGCCTGAAATCGGAAACATTTTTTTTGTATGTTCAATGTGCATGAGAAGAAGAAAGCTAGGCATGATCTCGTTATGAATGATAGGGATAACATGATTTTTGAGGTTGATGAAGTTCAGGTTGCGTGATGACTGGTGATGCTACCTGTGCATAAGCAAAGTCAACTTGTGAATGTGGATTTAATTGAGTTTAAGATCAGGTAATGGCATAAAGTTTGCTTGAAGTAATCGAGAGTTGGTTTGAAACTCCTGTCGTTATTTGAAGTTTAGGATGCGACTGTCGTGATTTAGGGTAGGTCGCTGTCATGGCCTTGGACAGCTGAGGTTCAGTATGTTGCCAATGGCTAGCAGACAACAAGCCAAAATTCTGCTCAATGTAATATCATCAACTACATAGTGGTATTAAACCCCAAATGGCTGTTGAAATGATTGGGTGAGGTACGTAGCTTGTCAATTTGAGCTACAGTCCTTGAATGCTTCATTCGCATTCAACCACACAAATCTTCGTACGAAGATGGATTTGACTCTTGATGGCGTTCGTTGTCTCTGTCGAACTTAGTCTCATCATGCTCTAGCTGCCAAATGACAAAATGGGTTCTGTGATTGTATGGAGGTATCATTTTCTGTACTTATAAAGATGTTCTTCTGTCGAGTATGCAACTATAGTGACTTGAGATAGTGCCTTATAACCCCAACGATGGCCAACTACTGAGCAGTTACGTATCGAGTTAAGGCCAAATGTGGGGGATATCGAAGCTTTTGGTTATTCTCCGTCGGAGTTTCCAGGGCCTTGATACTATGTATGTTGGCGATCTATTGGACTTTGAGGCCTTTACGTCGATGCGAATGCGACTATCCCAGCCAACACCAACTCTTACATGATCGCACGGAGGTGATTTCTAAGCTCTATAGAGAGAAATATGACGAATGTTGTATACGCCCTTTATAAATAGTATTAACCGACGGAAATAACGCTTGACTGCTGGTTATATCGCAAATGCAATGATGCCATACGTCCCATGATGGATAACCGAGGCATACAACATCAAATACTGATCCAAAAGCTTTATAATCGGGCGAATCAAGACAATTAATAGGTCAAGCTTACTGACGCGACTATGATCATTAATCCCAAAGCCGAGCTATTCGCAGCGACAGGGTACGCCCGACCAACGGGCGTTGAGAAGCCGATCAGTAATCATACAAACAGGACGGGGAAATCACATAAATCTGCAACGCGGCACCGTTTCCGCAATTTATAATGCCATTCATATTTACAAATCCGTCGGGGTTTTGGATGGAGGATAAAGGAGAGCGTCAAGAATGGAGTCGAGGTGTTGAATTTAAGTCATACTGAAAAAGAACATCACCATGGAGAAGATTGACGATACTGGTATCATGGGCGATGCGTCACTTGGGAACGACTCTGCAACAGAGGGCGAGATTGAGGCTGCGAGACCGAAGGAGCAGAGTGAGACTCATGAGCTGGATTGGGATAACAGTCCTCATAATCCTTTCAATTGGCCAGCGTGGAAGAAAGCCCTTCAAGTCGTGATGCTATCCTCAGCAGGTCTTTTAGCGTAAGTCTATCCCCAGCACATCTGTGTTCTAAACTAACAACCCAGATCAATCGGAACATCAATAATGAGCCCTGCTCGCAATGAACTCATGATCGAATTCAACGTCAGTAGCACAGTCGCCCTCCTACCTCTAACACTCTACGTCCTCGCTCTCGGCTTCGGGCCTGTAATCGGCGGTCCGTTGTCAGAAACCATAGGCCGTTATCCCATCTATGCCGCGAGTGTCCCTCTCGGAGCATTGTTCACTATGGGCGCGGGATTCGTGCACAATATTGGAGGACTCAGCTTTCTGAGATTCATGGCCGGTTTATGCTGGGCGCCTGTGCTGGCTGTTGCTCCGGGGACGTTGTCCGAGACGTTCACGCCGAAGAACAGAGGACCTGTTTCAGCTGTCTTTATCCTCATGCCGTTTTTGGGTCCGGGATTAGGGTGAGTTTTGGAAAGGAAGGGTTGAGAACCTGGCTGACTTTCTACTTAGACCGGTTATAGGCTCTTTTGTGGTGAATCGAAAGGGATGGAGGTGGACGCAGTGGACGTTGGTCTTCTTTTCGATACTGGCTATGATCATCACTGCGTTCTCGCACGAGACGTTTCATCCGGTTATCAAGCGAAGACTTATGAAGAAGAAGGGAATGAAGGTCGATCCTCCGCCGACGATGGCTGCTCGACTCAAGATGTTTGCCCTCGTGGCAGTTGTTCGACCAATCCGCATGCTTCTCCTCGAACCGATCACAGGATTCATCTGTCTGTACGTGGCAGCAGAATTCGGAACACTCTTCAGCTTCTTCGCCGCCGTACCGTATACGTTTGGAAGAGTCTACCAGTTCTCCATCGAAGAGTCAGGTTTGGTATTCCTCTCCATCGTCATCGGCTGCTTTCTCGGACTCATTACCGTTATCCTCTGCGACGTGTTTCTATACAGAAAACAAGCACCGAAGTATCCTCCTCACCAGATCCCACCCGAGCATCGTCTTTACCCTTCCATGATTGGAAGTATCGGATTACCAATCGGATTGTTCTGGTTTGCTTGGACAGCTCGACCTGGAGTTTCCTGGGCAAGCCCCGCAGCATCGATGATCTTATTTGCCTGGGGAAATCTGTGTGTGTTTGTCAGTACCATGCAGTATATCACAGATACTTATCACGGGAGTGTTGTTGCTAGTGCTGCTAGTGCCAACAGCCTGGCGCGCTATGGATTTGCAGGAGTATTTCCGCTGTTCACGATTCAGAGTGAGTTGCTATTTTCATATTGGGCGAACAGTAGCTAACATAAACAGTGTATGAAAAACTGGGTATTGATTGGGCTAGCAGCCTTTTAGCCTTCGTGGCATTGGCCTTGCTGCCAGTTCCGTGGGTGTTGTTCAAGTATGGCCCGAATATCAGGGCTAAGAGTGCCTATGAGACAGTCAAATTCAATTAAGATAGAGGGATTCAGATACCAGAAATGTGTTACAAAATGTTCTATAGAATTATAATACTCTAATATATGTCGTCAGTACCACCAAGTCGCGCCCGTATTGTACTAGTTCTTAGGGAGCTGAATCAACTTGTAGTCCTTATCAAGGTAGTACCACAAATCGTACTTTGCTGGTCTCTCCGCAGCAGCAAGAACATTGGACTTGGCAGGAATGCCGAACTTCTTCGTGGCATCCTTACTCTTGATGTAGCTTTTGTAGCTCTTGGTGCTGGTCTGGTTGTAGTTGATCTCATTGGAGTCAACCTTTCCGCGCACGAGATCCTGCCAGTCACCGTGACTGCTCTTGATGGTCTTGGCCATAAACTTGGCATTTTGGTAGTCCCCGCCAACGATCTCGAGAACACTGTCGCCGCGGGCGACTTTGTAGTACTGATGGTGTTAGTGAGACTTTGGGTAAAGGGGTGAAGAGCTTACGGTGAACCAGTTGTAGAAGGTCTTGGCTAGACCTGGTCGGTACTTTTCGAGATCCTCAACGGCTGGGAATGTTAGATTGAGTTGATCAGAGAGAGGGTGCTACTTACAGTCAACTAGAGCAGCGAGAGGGTCCTTGGTGTCGATGGCAATGACCTTCCAGTCAGTCTCACCACCCTTTACGCATCAGTTAGCAATCGGTATGTGTCAGCCGTGGGCAGGACTTACATCGTTCAATGCAAGGCCACCAAGAACCTTGACAGACTTGACCTGTCCAACGTGGGCCGGGCTTTATATACGTCAGCTTTGCCATTCCAATTGAAGATGAGCACCTACGCCTCAGTGATGTCAAACAGATCAATGGGATCGTTATCACCAGGGAAGCCAGTGAAATCGTGGTCAAAGTTGGGGCTCTCCCAAGTCTGGGGAATCGATCCATAATGGAATGGGTATGACTTGTGAGGCCAGACACTCTCGACGAAACGGGGGGCCTTCTTTTTATCATCATGGAAGATGGGGTCTGAGGTTAGTCAGTGCTGCGCAATTGTACCGTACGATATCGGGTCAACACGTACTAAGAGGCTCATCACGGCGAGTCTCAATCTTGCCATCCGTCCAACGGGGAATCTCAACAACGTAGCTCACAATGCGATTGTTGCCCTTCTCGGGGTACAATGGAATATCGTGCCAGAAGGAAATGGGCTGACCGTCTTTCTCCAGCCAAACACGCCAGTCCTGCATAACTTAGTACTCCCCCATCAGCCATGGAGGACGACTTACAAGAGTGTTACGAGCACCAACTTCACGAAGCGTCAAGGAATCATAGTCAAATTCCTTCGCCCTCGGCGCAAGCGAAGAGCCAAGGGCCAAATAAGGCAACAAAGCCAGCTGAACAATAAAAGACGTAGCTACCATTGTGAGAGATGTTCGTGCCCGGAGAAAAAAGGTTTAAAGTTACATTGGGCTCCTTTTAAGCTTGATTCAAATAACGCCAAGACGGATATAACTCGCGTGAGTTCTTTTGCGGCTCCTCGGTGACCAGAAATGGAAGATCGTTATCGGCGTAGATCTGGGGGTTTGCATGGATAGATCCAACGACGATGCGGATTTGATGCACGTGGAGTTGGAGTGTAGATCTTGGAGGGGCTTTTGGTGTAAGTCCGTTGGTGGTTTGGGGGGATACACGTGGGGACGGTGAGAATTGTGAGAATGGGCAATTTTATTGGGCATGAGCTACTGCAGGTCAAGTTGAACTGAATACCAATGATTCCAAGTGAGAATATCATCTTGACTTGGCTATTCTCTCATATTGGAACTAGAAGAAGTGGTAGCTGCTCTTTGAATGCTTGTGTCAATTGAGTCATCTCATTGGGTATCTCCAACGAGTGATGTGACTGGCTATCCCACGTGCTTCAGCCAAAGTGGCGGGGTAAAAGCCAACACCCTTGCCAGGTAATGAATGAATTGAGTTATGCTGAGGAGGAACAACTTGAATAAATAATACGGCAACGTACAATATGTATGCATATGGTCCCTAGCCCATGTTCAAGGCCTCTTGCCGACGGCCCGTGTGACGTGGCAGATCCCCTACTAGTTCATCAATAGTGTCTCTATGGCACAAATGACAGGTTCGTGATCACTACCAGCCTGGTAAGGCTAACGTCACGATAGTCTTCAGCTCTCAGCTCAATTGACCCAAACAAGACATGAACAACACTTTAGGCAGGGTCAAAGCTGATCACATACCATTCAGGTTTTTGGTCTCATCATGAATTGAGAATCATTCGCTGAGCGATCCTCACCAATGCGGGGTTGGCCTCATTTGAGGTCCAAGCAACTGATACATGCAGGAAACGGTCATATTCAGCCAGCCACATTTATACGCTTTGATAGATCGACAATGAAATGATGATATTTCGATTTTGAGAAGGGAGACTGAAAGGTATAAGTAGGGAAGAAAATGCACGCAATTTCATAGCAGTCTTGCCTCATTTTTATCTCTGTTATATCTAAAGCCAAAGAACTCCCTGTAACTACAATGCTTCTCAAGATCCTTGTTTCCATCACAGCTGCTGTTGCAGTCACAGCATCAGCCATCGGTAAGCTACTTGCATAACCCAGCAACGCATTCAACTAATTACCTAGTTCCAGACAAACCGGTTGGTGCTGCTGGCTGTTATTGGTCAGGCACAGCTCCTTACTGCGATGGAGAGTGCGACCCTGGCTGGAGTGAGAGGGGACGCAGTCAATGTGGTGACGGCAGCTGCTGTTGGACTGGAAGCAAAGCCCTCTGCTGCGAAGATGAGGATTATGCCAAGAAGTTGGTAAAGCAGCAGGACAAACCAATCGGTGCTGCTAGTTGTAGGTGGGAGGGCACAGCTCCTTACTGTGAAGGAGAGTGTGAATCTGGCTGGAGTGAGAGGGGACGTAGCCAGTGTGGTGATGGTAGTTGCTGTTGGACTGGTAGCAAGGCTCTCTGCTGCGAAGATGATGATCTCGCCCAGGACCTCTAGATTAGCGGCTATTGGGAGGCAGGTCCAATTATGTAACCAGCTAGCATGGTAATGATCTGTGAATACAAATTGATGCCTTGAGTTACTATGAGCAATAAGTGCTGTAAGTGCAATCACTATGTAGTGGCTTAGATGAAGAAGTGTTTAGGTGTTTAGGAATTCATTCTGGACGTTTCGACCCGTATGTGTCCAGCCGCGAAGAATCCCAATATAATCTAAAGTACTAGGGGATAGTTCAAAGATGACGGCGGAGTGACCGAGTGGTTAAGGTGAAGCACTCGAATTGACGATATGCTTTGGTTTCGGCCGCGCAGGTTCGAATCCTGTCTCCGTCGCATGATTTTTTTGGTGTTTTTCCCCTTTCATCAATTCCTAACTGGTAACGATGACAGCGCTAGACCCTTTTTCGTCGTGTTCGACTGGGGAAAATCGCCGAATGAGATCTGCTACTCTGGTGTTAGCAGTATGTTGTACACGAATTGAGCTTGGTATTTCTCAGGCCACCTCTGAAGTATTTATAATATTTTCATCCATTTATAGCCAAATAGCATCTTCGCCATCCTCCTGACATTTCGCACTTGACACTTAATATGCAGATAGGTACGTATTGTTACACCAGAATTAAGGTTATGGAGTTCGCCTCTACCCGTCCCATTATCACGACAATGCATCTTAAAAATGAAGAACTTGATGGTTCGTAATGACTGAACCGGTGTTAAAGTATATTCAAATATCCAAGGCCCATAGTGATCTGTAAGAGGTTGGTAATATTGGGTATAATTTTGTCCAGCATAATGATGATCCCATCGTGTGGTTAAAACCACCAGAATTGAACTCCTGCTAAAGAAAAGAGAGGGAAAAGAGGAAAAGAAATGTCCAGACTCTTAAGCAAATGCGATAAGGTCGTCGTCAATAAATTGAGGGCCTTCTTTAGCATTTATCCTGTTCTTCTCATTTGTGAGAACCTCGGAAGTCGTACCGTGACCAAGGTTCCCACCAGTATGTGTCTGGCTCTCTTCTAGCATCTGCACGTAGATGTTAGCATGAGTAGACTGCACCCTAGGCGAGAAACTAACCCTGAGATGGAACATCTCATCAGCTGCCCACTCTTGAAGACGTGGGAGTGTCATCGGATCTGATGGGCTCCCGAGCCGAGCTCTCATCAAAAAGTGCTGGAACTGGCGTGTCCCGCACCATTTCTCAAAGTCATCGCGTTTAGCTGCCGCGATGGTAATGAGGGCCTCTTCGGTAATGACCTTGCCGTTGGCAAGGTACTTCATGTCTTGCTTAGATAGAGACATTTTTGTTCGTTTGTAGGTGTGATGTCTCGGATTGGTAGTGGTAGGTGATGAAGGTAGGATCGTTGTATATAAACAGAAAAGGCTTGGGAAGTGGGATTTGGAGAATGGTAAGAAGAGAGAAGAAAAGACGTGGAGTATGGGGGGATAAGAGGTTTATATGAGTATTGGAAAGGATTAAAGGAAAGAAAGGTAATTATTATAGGATAAAGATAGATTAAAGACACTGCTATGGGATGACTCAGAGTGTCAAGTATAATAAATTTAACCAATAGAATGGTGGTCATGCAGCATCGTGAAGTTTGAGTTAAACGTTTGAACGAGTAATATGAGAGCCGTTGCTAAAATTTGAGACTATATCTACGTTCAGAAGTTACTTATTAACTTACACGGAGGGTCACCGATGGCAGACAATGAACGCTTTCGGGAGAAAGCTTATACAACTTTACCCATCTTAAACTTTCTTAAGTCATAAGAGAAAGTATCGGAGAATACTTTTAATAGGATGTGAAGAGTTTCTCGCTGGTTTATAGTACACTCCCGTAGGAGAACATCACGAAGGCAACTGTTGGTTCACGTGGACTGATAGAACTGTCAATCGCCACTCCTGACCCTAGACTGCAAGGCGAACGTCGGGAATATTTTGGAAGGTCAACAGGGGGATACAATGTTCATCTGATAACCTTTGTCTATTTTCCTTACTAACTCGCGAATAACGCCCTTTGTGACAGTTTTCCGTATTTACTCGATGACATGGAACCATGAAATGGCATATTTGCTGAGCCGGATCATCGTTAGAGAAGACATCCGAAACCCTCTCACAACCTTCTTGTCTCTTAGCCTTCACTCTATGGGACCCTTATGTGGTTTGAGTTCACTAAAATAATAAACTTCACTATAATGCCATCTAGAGATGTGAGTGTTTTGAGTATGCTTGGAACCTCAGCATGAACGTGATGAAAGTAAACCATAAAACTGAGAGTCATCTCTAGGAAGCTTTCCTGGAACATATGCTATTGCTTCTAGGCACAGAACTGGATCGATTTGACAGAAAAAGGAGGAAGGCAGACAAGCCTAAAGTTTCCTGAGATATTCTAAAGTGTTTGCATACACACATAAATAGAATAAGTATATAGAACCTTGGGGGAAAAAAGTATAAAAGGGGTCAGTCTTGACATATAAGCCTGCCACTTTTGCATTCTCTTAACACTTCTTACTCTTTAGAATATTTTTGAATCATTATTCTATAACACGAATTCCATCATTCTCGATCAAGATGTCACACCGCACAACACGAGCACACCTGAACAACATAGTATGAGTTCCCCAAGGTCAATAGACATCGAGTCTAATTCCAGACCTACAGAATCATGTTTCCTTCAAGCCGAGCCCATTTTTCTTCAGTGACAGCGAATTATTGAGCCTTGCCCACTTGAACCCCTGCAAGTCTTGCCTCGACAAGCTCGATAGAATGGACTTGAACAAGTTCAGCGACTGTCTCTATTACGACCCGTCGTTTCACAGGTTCATGTCTTTTATTGTGAGGGTCCAACTTGGTACTCCAGAAATGGTCGGGTACTGGCTCATGAAGAATTGGTCTGCAGAAAGACGTCAGGAGGTCTATGGTGTAAGTTCATTTATGGCTTTGTTGAGAGGAAGGAGCAAGTAGGCTAACCATGCGAAATAGTCACCGAGACCGCATGAAATGAAGCTCACTACCGAGGATATACGTGAGCTCTCGACCAAAAAGGTTACAGATGTAAGCCTTGCGAAACTCGAAGCTATGAGCGACGAGGACTTCTCTGTATACATTACAGACCCGAACTTCGTTAAGTTCGTAGCACAACTCAAATCGGGGTACCCTCCTAACCTTGGGATGGCTTTAGTCAAGTTCTGGGCCCGAATGGTAAGTCAAATACTCCAAGACCAACGACAGGTGCTGACTCTAAATGCAGGTCTCTGATGGATTCATGACTGTTCGATAAAGAGATGAGCTCACTTCTCACTAAATTATAAAAAACAGATCAGTTGATCCAGATTCGTGGAATATGGATGGGAATTGAGTGCTATGGATTGCCTCAGGAACGTTGGGGTTGTCTTGCATAGATAATCCAGCTGGATACAGTCTTGAGAAGGCTGTCGCCCATATATCAGGTGATATCATCTTCTTGTGTAACCTCTAGCTTCGTTTGGTAGTTCGTGTCACAATATTCACTAAAAGCATGTGTCTTTATCCAAATGATTCCTGCTTCAAGCAAGGAAGTCTAAATTATGTAGAGATAACTATGTACATGTAGTGATGAAGAATAAAGCACCCAAGTCCCATCTTTTTACATCCCTTAAACGCACTGGAAGTAGTACTCGTTCTGCTCAACGCACTTGAAGGGCTTCTCACACTCGGTAGGTCCCTTGTAGTTCTTACCACCGCACTGGTAGTAGTGCTTGACAACACCGCCAGAGCCAGTTCCGACGGGATAAGCCGGGGCAGTGCCTGTGGGAGCGGGGACTTGAGGAGCAGTTGTCTCGGTGTTCCACTTGTAGGTGTAGGCTGAGCTGCTTCGGATGACAGGGACGCGAGTGGTGGGCTCGACGGCAGCGACGGTGGGCTCGAACTCGCCATCGTATTCTTCGCAATCACCGGAGGGGACGGGGGCTTGAGTAGGAATGGGAGCCTCAGTCTCGGCACAGTCATCATCGGAGTCATCATCGACGGGAGCCTTGGTTGGGTAGGCCTGGGTTCCGTTGGTGGGAATAGCATAGGTAGGGAAAGGGGCGTCGGTTTCGGCACAGTCGTCATCATTATCATCAGTCTCAGTAGCAAGAGCAGTGCGGGTCTGCTCGGTCTGAGGAGCGGTGGTGTTCATGTAGTTCGTGGTGCCAGGGACAGTGTAGACGGGCTTGGTCTTTAGCAGGGGCGGTAGTCTCACCGGGGGCAACAGAGCTAGTGGCGGGGGCTCCAGTAGCAGCGGCGGCGAGAAGGCTGGAGACACTGGTCCAGGCGGGCTTCTTCTCATAGTCGTCGGTGTAGAGAAGAGCCTCGCCATTACCCTCAAAGACACCGGGGATCCAGCTATACTTGTCGGTGATACCCCAAACGGTAACACCAACACAGCCCTTGGTGTCGAGACAAGCACCTACAACATCGGCATACTCATCACCCTGGGTCTTCAGCTGCGCGGCGGAAGCGGGGACGGACTCGTGTCGAATGTCAAGCTCAGTGATGGCGACCTCGACGTTGAGATCAGTGAAGCGCTTGAAAGTGGCAGCGAGCTCAGAGCGAGAAGGAGTCTCGCCGACGATCAGATGGCCCTGGAAACCAACACCGTCGATAGGGGCGCCCTCTTTCTGGAGAAGCTTGACAAGCTCGACGGCCTTGTCAGTCTTGGCGCCGTTCTGCTCAAGGTTGTAGTCGTTGTAGTACCTAAACGGTCAGATAAATACGTGATCAGCGCGGATTAGGGACTTACAGCTTGGCAGCGGGATCAGCCTTGCGAGCAGCCTTGAAGGAGATGCCAAGGAAGTCGGTTCCCAGAGTGCGGGAGAAGACGCTGTCTCGCCACTCGGCGTTGTCATCGATGGCCTCGTTGACCACATCCCAAGCGTAGCAGTCGCCCTTGTAGTGCTCAACAACGTTGGCGATGTGAGCCTCGATGACCTCAGTGAGCTCCTCAGCAGAGAAAGCACCAGAAGAAACTATGTCCATTAGTACAGTACCCCAACCCAAATATGTAGTGTAACTCACCCCAGGTAGGAAGCTGGCTGTGCCAAGTCAAAGCATGACATCTCAAAATCTGCCCATTTTTCTTCGCAAGATCCGGAACAACATCAGCACTCGTGTAAACGAAATCGCCCTGTCGAGGCTCAACAGTCTCCCACTTCTGTCCGTTCTCGGGAACAAGCTGTCCAAACTCCTCAACGTCATCAGCTAGCTTGCTGTAGGGCGCATCGCTGAGATATCCGTTATCGACAGCTGAGCCGAAGTACTTGAGTCCAGCGGCCTGCGCCAGGCTGTGAAGCTGGGCCGAGACGGGGCTCGAGGCCAAAAGTCCAAGTAGTGTAGTCTTGTGCATTTTTGTGAGATAAAAAGAGTGTGTAGTAGATGAAAAAAGGCAAACAAATGAGTGTATCTTGCTTTTATTGAGCTACTGAAAGAAGGGAAAAAAGAAGGAATGAATGTTAATAAACGACTCGCGTTTGTTAATAAAGAAGAAGCGAGTATAGATGCGGGACCTGAGATGATGATATATATCCATTCGATAGCTTAGCCATGCATTCAAACTTCCAGCTTAGCCGCTGCAATATCATTAAAGCCCATGTAGATCGTCCCATCTGCATACGAGAGCCTTGTGTCCTTTAACCTTACGGCAAAATATCTTCCGTCAGTAATTTGTGGTGTAAGTCCCCCTGGCATGTCCCGCTTCGTCTCAGGTCTGTGACAGGGATGCATATTTTGTCGGGCCAGGGACCGAAACTGGCAATGGAGATGGCGTATCGTGACGAAGAGATCGACCCAGGTTGTGCTGATTACCCGGGTAAATTGGCATTGGCTGTTCGGCAACGTCAAATTTGTTGGTTCCTTGCATGTTGCCTTGTTATTGACCAATTACCTATCCATGGAGGGAGGGATCCAGGAACAGGTTGTTAGTTCAGGAACAGGGCGGATAAATCTCAGCATGGCGGTTAAATATGCAGATGATCACCAACATAGACATAAACGCTTGTTTACCCATTCTTATCTATATTCTAGCGTCTTGTTGATCTTTTCGATAGATAGACAAACAGTAGTAGGAGTGATTACAACAAGCAAATGGCTCATATTCTTGTGTTGTACCACGATCTGTCGACAAGATAAGACGATCCTGATCCACCCCCTTTCATGTTTCAGATACCCGGCGCTAGAAGCCGTTGGTAATAGCTTATTTTTCGTCTCATCTCAACGTGATGATGGGGTTATCGGTGGGGTATTCAATGGCACGTCCATGATTTCGCTTAATGTCTAGAATGTCCTTGGGGAGTAAATCAGTCAAGTATCATATCATGAACTCCCGGCTAAATCTCACCAATCTGAACAGTCTACGCGATCAAGACTCAAGTCTTGTAGAGTGCTCATTTCGTACCAGTGGCTCCTCCATGTGGGCATTTTAAACTACTAGTCTGCCCTGCCAAGAGCCGTTGTAACATCTCTAATCTCACGTTCTTCCAGAGTTTTGTTCCATAGCACCTCCATAATCTTTTGTCCTGACTCGGTGTACATGAGCACAGCATACCTGGTCTTGTTAGCAATCATACAGTCAGCATTGTCCATTGAGGGCGAGTTTCCTGGTTTCCATACAGTTCGACCCTGCTCTCCTTTCCCAGACCAGTGTAAGATAAAGAGATTATCTCCCATACACAAAATACCTGCCAGAAAGACACCAGAGGTGTCGATACCTTTGTCCCTGGAATTTTCAGCTCTTGTATGTGGCTCGTTAAGGTCCCCGAGCTCGAATACGTCCCTGTTGTTTTCGCACTCGCGGGCACATTGTAGCTTAGCCACCCATATACATATCAGCATGCACATGAACGTGTTCGGTTTATAACGAATTTACGGAGAGGGTATAATGTTGACATACAATCGTGCAGGCCGACAGTATGATTTTTGCAGGCAAAACGGCTAAGAAAAACTTCATTTTCGAGTATTGGTCTTCTCCGTGGAATCTCTGCGACGTTTCTAAAGAGTCTATTGGTATTCGTGTTTTGCTAACAGGGGCACATCTGGCTTCCCTTATAAGGATATTCAGACAAAGATGTATGTACTATTTCGCAACAAACTCATGGTCATTTTGCTGAGATCGAACTATTTAGACTACCATAACGCAGCCCAGTGCCACTACAGTCAACCTAAAAGACATTATGAATCATTAAGATAAGCTATAGACGAAAATTATTTCTAAGCAGATGAATCAATGTTTGCCGAATGTTTGCGCTTGCTGCTTGAACCTACCCTATTGGTCCGTCAGCGTTTAGTCAGCCATCTTCACCTCCTCAGGTGAGATGCGTAGCTCTCATCGAGCCTTTCATCCCCTTCATCATCAATCCTGGACATTTTATACCGCTTCTCATTCATATTTGGCTCCTAATTCCATAGTTATCATTGAAACCTGCAAAAATGGTGCTCAAGACTGCCTTACTCGCAGCCAAACCTCCCTCTGATCCCCCATCACCTCCGAACAAGCCGACTATCTCAATGCATCATGGAGAGGCAGAATGGACAGCTGTTTATCCCATTATAGAGAGACTATACATGAGAGATCGCAGAAAACTTCGACATATCATGCAGATCATGGAGGAGAAACATAATTTCAAGGCATCGTGAGATCACCCACTTATCTGATATTACCACTAGCTCACCTGGGAATAAGTGTACAAATGTATAAGAGGCGCTTCACAAAATGGGGGTTTTATAAGTCAAGACCGAGAAATTCGAAGACTGCTTGCAGGAACAAGACACCGACTGCGAAAATTACACCGGAGACTCAAGAGTGGCCAAATGCTACGGCGCGTCAGAGCCAGTCCCTTGCTGTCTCTCCGAGCCCCGATTCTTTGGAGACAACTAGTCTTGAATTTCTTACAAGTATACACGACTGGAGCAATTCATTCTATGAATCTCTCTACACCAATGGTTTACACCTACAAAGCAACCATTCGTCATCGCGAACTACTAAAATCAACCGCTACGACCCAGAGGGGTTAAGTTTCGCCTTTCGGACCATCGTTGAGCTCGTACAACGCGGAAAAGGCGTTCTGGCAGGCCGCCTAACCCGAAAGGCCTTTCTAGACATCGAGAACATGTTACAGGTCGAGGCACCTTTGTTCATCTGGAATGTCCTGGAAATCATGTATCACATGGTTCGACTTGGTCAGACACAGCTTCTTGGTATGCTTCTCATGCAACTAGTCGAACTGGCCAGTAACATCCACGAGATACAACATCCGGTTGTCAAGATGCTGAAGAGTTTGCAAAAGGCGGTATATCTTTGGGAGAAGCATGCTACAATTCAGAAAATGAAACTTCTTGAGCAGGCTTGGAGTTTGAATGCGGATATCATATGCAGGAACTACGACTCGAGACTGTTGGTTATGTACTACCGCCTAGTCTGGGAATCTTCTTGTATCAAACTTGGCGGGGATCAACTGGATGGTCTCGATAAGTGGTTCTCAGCCGTGAGAAGCAAGATTCCGCATGAAGATTCGTATTTCCAACAGGCTATTCTGTTCACCGATCCTAACTCCACGGAGGAAACAGAGCCGCCAAAAGACTACAAAATCACAAAAGCGCTTTGCATCTCGGCAATACAGCATCGCTGCACAATGACCTTTGGAGAGTCAAACATGGCAAGTCTTGTGCGTTTAGGTTTACTCAAAAGTAGGGTTCTTGACGAGATTGACGAGCAATCAAGCGATGAGATACCACAGTCCCACAAGCAGTTTCAAGCAAGGGTTATGGCTTATTTGATGAAGGTACTTATGGACGTTGATAGGGAACTTGGGTTGGACGTGAATGTGGCGGACAGAATGCGGAACAAGATCGCCTTGCGAGAGTTTGGATATTCGAGTACCTCGCCTCAGGTTATACATGATATGTGGCAGCTGGAAGCCTTTCTACAAAAAGAAGGACATGTAGCTGAAGCGGCAAAGATAAGGAGGGAGACGTATAAGAGGCTGGAAGAGTATGTGGACCAGGTCCCTGTAGACGCGGTCTAGCAAGCGCAAGATTGACTGGCACAGAAGCAACGTAATGGCTAAATGCGATGAGATGGTGGGATAATTTACCCAAACGCCACGAGTCTAGCTCTATAAAATGCCTTCCTATGCAACATCAACATGTCTTACAAATACAGTCACCTCATGAATCACGGCCCAGTCGCTCTTCATCATCCTGAGTTAGTTCATATGCCGGTCGGAAACCCTGACCATTTTGACCCTGCTTCTTCAGATGGGGGTTCGGATGTGTGTCCTTTATGCCGCCTAGACTCGTGTAGCCTTGGTCGTACAGAGGACAGTACTCAATTCCGAGGTGTCGGATAAACTGGTCATGTTAGTTAATTCGGCGCATGGTGGTGGTGGGGACTTACAGCCCAGATTTGAACTGTCGGACAAGAAGTTAGCAATCGTTGGTTATAAACTCGCAAGAGTAGAGCCGAGGGATCATGGAAAGGGTCGTACCATAATGCCAGTCAATAACAGGATGTATTCTCATAAACGACGGCCAGCCAGCGTCCGTCGGATCAAAGAACGTCAGCTTCTCGCCATGAGGATCCGTTCTTCTTGTTCCCACAAACACAGCCTTGATACTCGGTCTCTCCTCAAGGTATATCTCTAGCCCCTTCTTCATCGGTAACACGTAGCGCGCGACTTCGAGGCCGTATTCTTCACTGGAGGTCTCGACGAATGTGTCAACTTCGGGAAAGGGATGCGCCGCGACAATGTATACGCATTGGAGCTTTTCGGGGGGTGTGAGTTCGGAAGTGCCGTTGGCCGTGTCGGATGTGGAATAGTAGTGTCGGCCCATGCGAGCGAGGAGGAGGATTAAAAGGACGAGACCTATGATGATTAGTATTTGTCGCTGATGCACGTGAGACCGTTGAAGGGACTTTGATCAAGTCCCAGGCCCTCATTATGCGACTTACAGTCCTTTCCGCCATTATATGATAAGGATATTTGTTCCGGTCTGCTTCCGTCAGCCCTTATCCGACCTTCCCATCCGACCTACGCACCGATATTTCTCCAACGCCTCATCCACGACCTCTATCGACTTGCGGACCTGATCTTGTACATCGCGCAATGTCTGTGTCTCAGCCTCCTCAGCAATGAACGCATCGACCTTTTGCTGTAGCTCGAGACACTTGTCGCGCAGGGAGCGGGGTGGCGGGGTCGATATCATGATGGCTCTCGATGCCTCGGATGTAAAGGAACTGGTCTTTCGAGTATTGTTTATGCGGTTTTAGAAATAGAAGATCTATTTTAGAGAGAGAATAATAGAGAGGAGTTGGTTTCGAGAAATTGTATGTGTTGCGACGAAGCGAAAGTTAGTTAATAGCTCCGGTTTCGCCGTGTAGTTATAGGTATTAGTGATGGAGGGGAGGTACGTAAAGAGGTGCTGCTGGACTGCCGAGCAGCGTCCATGCGATCACGTGCCGTACTGTTCTGCGGTTTGGTTACCGCATCACGTGCATCACTTACAAGAGCTGTTAGTGGTGAGCAGATTTACCTCGGAACATGTCAATAGTCACTATTTTTAATATCGTGAGAGCAGAGGAAGTATCGTTATGAATGATCACTTACTTATATGTTCAAACCATCATCATCATTACGCATAAAAAGACCAAGACCGTAATTCCGATATGTTAAACATGCACCAGATCCGACGCAAACGCCGACTTGTCTAATCGATGCCTAAATGTTGGGAATAGCCTCAATGTCAAAAACCAATATCTCCCAGTGAAAGAATCACTGGATCCATTGCCAAGTAATGAACCTGATAGAAGCTATGCCGGTCGGCCTCTGCCTCCACCTGAACCTCTCAACAGACCACGGTACAACAAGGCGGTCCGTGTTGATTCCAACGCGCTTCATCTCCTAAGGACAAATCTCGTAGAATATCCGGCCGCGAGCTCTGAAGCTTTCTCGTGACCCTTTATCTGGCCATGGCTTAGCGGCGAGGAAGTCCACGGGCATCCCTTGATGGTGCAACTCGCGTGGAACTAGTCGAGCTGGCTCCACGTAGAAGTATAGCGTATGTAATTCAGGAAAGACGACTTCCAGAATGCTTAGAAGAGTAGAATCCTTGTGGTAACCGAAAGTTTCGTCAAATGGTACAGCCACCCTTCGGATAGCTTCTAAACCGTGGAATGGCACTGGCGGTGCGAGACTCGAGACGCCTCGAAACCCACTTACACGGGCATTACCGTGACACCATCTCTCGACAAAGATCAAGTCGATGACTGCGTCGATTTCAAGGCTGATTTCTTCCTTCACCCTCGTAGCATTGTCATGCGAGTTGTCGAGTCTCATGCGTACGGGAACTTGTGGCCGATAAAGATTCCAGCAGCGATTGATCTCTTGGTACGATGCACGGCAAACTCGCATCAGGTCATAGTCGCTGTTGGGATTTGATGAAGGTCGGGGAGGGAAACTACCAAGACTTGCTGGCATCGAGTGTGCGATTCTGACTTCCCGTGGCCACATCGTGAAATTCTTGACATCCACGAAGTAGACCCGTGGAGCATCAACACAAAGAGCATAGGTCCAGATCAAATTCTGTATTTCCTGAGGTAGTTGACTAAATCTATAAAATGCCCCCTTAGGCTCACTTTTGAAGAGCTTCTTGACGAATTGAAACATTTCGTGCTGTATTTCTGTGTAATTACACTGTAGGTAGAGCTTTGGAAGATCTATTGGTTATCGCAGTTGTAGGTTACACTATCTTATACCTTTCTCTTGGAAGCACGCTATCCATAGCTTGCTGTCGACAGAAACCAACTGTTCGGCAAGGTTCTCTGGGTGTTGACGGGCACGCATTCTGGCGAACAACGCGCAGTCTGCTCACAGCACCTCACGTCTGTGCTTTGTGCTGTAAGTTTGAAAGCGAAGAGAACAATTGAATGCATAGAAATGCTAGGAAACGTTCGTACAGACTGATCTTTAGTTAGGATTGCGCTACCAGCCATTGCTTGTAAACACTGTCCATATCCCCGTGAACGACAAAGGTGGCTAGACTTGATTCTTGAACATTGTCTGAGGATTGAGTTCACATGACAGTTATCGCAGTCTGTGTAGGCTATACTTGAAGACTGCTATAGAGTGGCAGGTATGATATTATTGGGGCTCTCGGAAACATTCAATATAACAGCTCGGGTTTGAGATTACGGTTCTCTTAAATGAACCGCTGTTCATCCTCACTCCATATTAAACGAACCAGTTACCCGTTCATTCAGATACGAAACTGGTCGTGGAATACTCGCGGTGCATGCCTGTACTTAATCCGGCTCTGGTTGCCCATTTCCTGGTGTATCAAGGATCGAGGTCACATACTTCATGGTATCATTTCGCTTCCTTCACGGTGTATCCCCTGGCATTGAAGGGGCGCTCTGCTGCAGAACTCGTCGCGAAATGCCATACAATTTGTGTGTCGATATGATAGACGAGGAAGCGCGTGAAAGTCGGTCGACATCAGGGTCTCGGTGGCACCAAAGACCTTTTCGGGTCTGATGAGAGAAACGCACCATATATGAATTTGAGCCTGTTGGAAGGGTGTCGTTCTTTCTTCTTCAAACCAAGCCTTGCGATGATCATTGTAGTGTCACAAGTAAAGTTAATGCTTCTGAAGAGACGCTGAACATGGAGTGGTGAAACTTTGCGTTTAGAGAGACAATTCATTGTGAAATCCGCCATATTCATAGTGGTCGATTTTGGGTGGCGAATCGTATCTTTCCATCCTTATCTCCGTCCATGTCCACGTCCGATGCTTAATGTAGCCGATGCATTCTCTTGCAGGTTTTCGAATTATTTCAAAAGGGTCGTGATCTCCTCTTTGAGCTGATCAATCTGTGCATCAAACAGTGATGCCATAGAGGTACTATGTTCAGACGAGTGAGCCGCCGTAGATACTGAGGATGCTGTAAAGTGGCGGGTTTCTTTTGAACAGAACACCAAGATACCTCGAACAGAACTTGGAGTACAAAGGACAACGAAGAAATACCGTCACTGACGACACTTCTCAGAGCACGAGCTTTCGAATGCCATGTTCAGTTGTTCTGATATGAATTTTTGGTTCCAAATAACTTCCGAAGTACTTTGTATCGTGTAGGGCTGTGTTTAAGAGTCAACTCAAAATCGCGATGACATGCATGTTCCAATGCTTTTTCTCGTCGCCAATATTCTTCTGAGGCGAAAAGTGTTCATTTATCGGCTACAATCCAGGATTGGATATAGAACTTGAAGCAGTTCTTCCCCATATTCGTAGAATAGAGGCAGAGGCGGGTTAAGGTATTGAACTCGCATGGCCGCCATTCAAGTCTCGACCTCGATGACAAGTCCAAAACTGTTGAGCAGACTGTTTCCGACACGTCGGAGAAACCCAGGCTCCTGAGCGTTCGGGACACTGATGTGACAAAAGATATAATTACCTTACATCATAATGAATAGTGGTGGCGCTGGAAGATTTGGTTTGCGTAGATGTTGCACATCTAGCTCTGAGAGTTACTGTTTGTTCAGTGGATTGACTCGGTCGCCCAAGTTACTTCGTCAAACTCGTATGTAGCAACAGGCTCATGCCACCAAGATTGCCTGGTCTTCATATGGCCTGGCAGCATGTTCCGAGAGTCTTCACGCGTGTTGCAGATGTCGTAGCAACCTCAGCCACGAGACTAATCTTGGACTTGATGAGTATATAAAATGAACTTTACCATGGCTCTTAGATGAAGCAGCCAATGTAGGCAGTGGATAATAAATCGGTTTGTACCTAGATTTGTGTCGCTCGAGCAGCGCCTATGTGACTGCTTTTCGGAATGCTCTATTTGTGTGCGGGCAATGAGTTCGGTGATGTATTCGATAGCCCCTCTGTCGGAGTCATATAAAAGCACATCTACCGCATTCTGATATGCTGTCAAGTTCCTTGCAGCCTTTGCAAGTGCGACCTGAACTTAAGTGACTTCCTCCACATAGTACTTATTTGGAGGCATTGGATGATCTAAACAGCCCATGGGAATCGACTTGACAATGGCTGGGTGATACCATGTTGATAGTGTTGTCCACTGTAGTTCGCGATGCTTCATATCTTGAATGATTTTGTCTCACCAAGTTTCTTTCAGAACGATTCCTTCAGCATCGGATTCTCTTGTTGCATCGCCGTGTACGTAGATGGAGACAATGAGAAGTCTCTCATCGTCTTGGGTGATCGAGACTTGATGAGAGGTCAATCAAATTCCGAGAAAGCTGGAGGTCAAAAGTTGAAGATTGTGGTGGGAAGTGCCTGCGATATCTGTGTCCCGGTAGTTAGACCCATTTCGAAACCGTGTCCACCAGCACTCAGGGACCGCAGCTGGAATCCTCCGTCGTTTCGTGCCATATTGGCGGTGGAGGAGACTCGTATATTGGCCAGATTGTAAGGCAACGGTGAAGATCGAGGTCCCTGGGCTTGGAAAAAGCTATCTCATGTTGATCTTCTTTACTGTCGAGAGGAAAACCTGGCTGCCCAGGAAGATCTAGTTTGCAAGTCTTTTGAACTCGCTATCCGGCAAAAAGGATTCTTCAAGGGTAGGCACCGATGAAAGCTGACTGAGTTTGTCTGAGCGGACTGACCGCTGGCACCGTTGAGCCCTCTCTCCATGCCAAGATCTCGTGGAGGTTGCTCCATCTTCAGTGAGATGATATAGGACAGCAAGATTCAACGGAGACACCAGCTTCACGAACAAGCCAGACTCCCAACGAAGATTTAGTGTTTTGAAGCCTTGATAGATGCGTTTCATGGTTTGCTTCGCCTCGAGGATCAGTTAAAGTACGTTGCCGAGTCGAGATTCTGATGAAGAGGCATATCAGCAGTCCGAACCGATTGGGCGCTGGTATAATTGTTGTTCGCTGTCTTGGCTGGCACGCTGAAGAGGAATAGTACCTCGGCCTCTTCCAAAGTCACCTTCCAACAAAGGGCGTGAATCGCTTGGTGCTAAGTTCGCCATATAGAGAGTCCATGAAGTCTTTGTAAATCCTTTTGGCTTGGCCCTTGTCAGCTTCAGCTTGGTGACTGGCAGTCCCCCGCTGCTACTTCGTTTCTTGAATATTTCAACGGCTTATTTGTCAGACATATCAATGTTCTTATCCTCCATAATCGATCCGTTGAAGAAACTCCTCGGGTTCCCAAGATCGCGGGCTGTCGTCTGTCCACTGGATAAGAAGCTCGACGGTGTGTCTTCGAGGGTCTATTCTGTGGTCTTCCACCGACTCATCCAAGCTAGCTCTCGGACCATCAAACCTGTTGTCCGTTAAGTCTTGTTGACTTGGGAGGTACTGCAGAAATATGGGAGTAATTGAGAGACTGACATGAGAGCGATGCCGGTGAGATACAGACCCATCTGATTCAGACTCGTGCTCTGTGTCTGATCATCTGCTGTATCCCTCCTCCGCCGTCATTCGATGTTGAACGAAAAGCAGCATTAAATTGTTCCTCTTTTTGTTCTCTAGAACACTCCATGGAACACCATCCAGATTGTGACGGGCACTGTCAGAGAGTAGCCCGCCGAAACACATTGAATGTGCGATTGCTTCTTCAGGAGTCGTAGTATGCATATGCCACTCGGAAGATATCTGTCGCATCACCAAGTGTAGTTGCCGGACTGGCGCCTGACTTGAGCTTCCACGCCACTAATGTCCAGTGGTCCTCATGAACTAGAGGCATAAGCACCAGAGCCGTCTCGTCAGAGTAGCTGGCGCAGGGTATATGTTTATGAAAGAAACATATGGTCCTTTATATACGTCTCATCAAGGCTCTTCTGACGATGATTGAATTCTCCGCTCTGGTCGTGTTCGTTGACAATTAATTCTTTCGGCTGTATAGTGTAACCAAACTCGTCTTTTGGAGTTACTGTAGATAGAGGCAGAAGGCCAGCCAGCCATGAAGGACTTGGCCCACTTGCACTCCAGATTGATCAAGGTCCGGTGGATGGGTTTAGGACAACCCCTGGATCAACTGAATGAGAGTTGTGACTTTGGCCTAGACGTTCCGAGCGTCTGGTCTGGTCTTGGAGTTGAAGATCGGTCAGGATCGCCTCAATGCTGGTGTCGATTCGTTGGTCGACGACTTCCTCCACTGCCCGCACAAGCCGCCGTCGTAGCGCTTGAAAACTTCGCAAGTTGGGTCCTGATTTCAGTACGCTTATCGTTTACTTCCTGGATTTCCGTCCGAGCGTCTTCTAGAGTTGTTCTTGCTCGCCTGGCGTCTTGTGCAAAGTGTTCTCCTGGGATGCTGTCGCGGACCGCTGGATGGAGAGCTGAGCATACAAAAATGCTTCAGTGACGTTCGGCTCAGCAGGCTTTTTTTGAGCCGTGATTTGGCGACAAAATCTTTCATAGCTATAGTGTACTTAGGGCTGGATTCCTTCTGACTGCTAGAGGCCTTTTTCTTGAAGGGTTGGCAGTTCAAAACGCTCGTCTGAGTAAGCAACGTCCGTCTGTGGCTTTGGAAGAGAGGCCATACCTAGTGCAGTGCTAGACATATATTTGAATGGGTCGTTTCCCAGTATCCATCATCGGAAAGGCTAGGCGCAGAGTGACAACGCCTCAGTCAGCAAAATGGTGTTGTCAAAGAATCAAGAGGTTGTGCTTGAAGGCTTTTGCCTCGCGCAATCGCATTACTCCTGCGGTGAAGTTCATGTAGCTACCCAGAGACGAATCAAGCTCTTGTTGCGAGTATAAGCATCAACTCATGACGCCCTTGAGACAATCCTGTGACGTATTCGTGGGCCTCGACACGCTGTTTGGGTTCTGCTGATTGTGTTCTTCAGTAAAGGTAATGTTAGGGGTTGATACCAGGATGAACCGCACCAGCAGAGTATTGGGACTATAGCGAACGCGTTTAGTCAGTCTCTCTTCAACTTCACTTAGTTAGGCCGGGCTCAAGTGAGTTCTGTCAGGGCTGCCTCGTTAGCTTATTGCTGCTACATGTCAGGATGAGAGTGTATAGAAGGAGTGTAGAAAATGTTGGTTTTGAGATCAGGGCTCAAGATCCGTAAAGACCTAAATTGGTATCCTTGATATAGTTGTAGCTGTTTGGAAGCTGAGGGTTAAGTGCTGGATAAGCAATAGAATGTGCTGGGAAACACGTTACTAAAATGATCAAAAAGGCTTCCCTGGGAAGAGAGAAAGAGCTTGACGGGAGGGAAACCGCTTGATTGTGAAGAGGGAAAGTGTTTTTCCGTGCTTACGATAGCCTTGCTGGCCTCATGAAGAAGTTTCACGACTTCATACGCGTAATTAAGGTCTTGAGGGCGTAGTCCTAAGAGCTGATCCTGAATGCATTCTGGCTCCGTCCTGGCTGACCTTCGAGGCTTGGCTTGCTGGCTGGTCAAGGTAGCTCTGCGCTGGCGTCCTGCTGAAAGGACTTCCGAAGTGATCTCGTTCCCGAACATGATGGAAGCAAGTTGTTGAAATTAGTTTGGTGCCTCGCGTTATCATGGTCCTTTGGGAGAACACGTTCTGTCAACTGAAAGAAGTTGCAGTGCGAAACAGGCCAACTTCTTCTCCTCTTTCTGGTCTTGTAGCCCGGGCACATCCATGTTGAGTATCTTGTACAGGGAAGGTGGACTAGTTGAGCCTGGTGCTTCTTCCCTGATGATACTATATAAGTAGCAGTCGTCGATGACTTGCGGGCATAGCTCGTCCGTTCGTCGTGTTTGCATTTGATAGTACTATATTTATCGTGTTTGCGCACGACCTGATACGCATCGTATCCATCCGTCACATGCCCGCTTAGGCTTGCGGATGGAGCAGATAACAAGAGCTTCTGTCTCATTGTCGATCACGCACATTCTTCCTCGTCAGCACCAGCTGGAGGGTCTTGGTGCTCGCCGGGTGAAGCTCAGACTAACCTCTGGTGTGTCAACTGGAGAAGCACACAGTTAGTTTCATCCAGGTGCCCGAAAATTGTCTTGAGGCTTTGTTCGTTAGGTGCCAGTACCACACCTCTTCTGATGATGTCTGACTGGCGTGTTACCTGGCGACGCGAAGCGTTCCGCAACAAGACGTAGATGTCTCGCGAGCATGATTCCATCCTGTGGCTTGCAGAACACATGCTATCTGAGTGTTTTAGAGCCTCGTGCTTGCAATGCGATTCTCATGGGTGTAAGAGAAATAAGGGATAAGGCTTCTGGCAATAAAGTCTCATTGAAGCTCAAGTGAACCCCTTCGAGGTATTTGTTGTCCAGAGCCGTAACTATGTTGACAGCGCCCAACTTCAGTTGTGGTAGATCATGCATCCGGACAGTAGCATGAAGAATATCGATCGCTGGATTGCAGTTTCCTGAGACAGGTGGTCACCCATGTCAAGTTTTCGCTTTCGCGTGGGTTGCGCAGCGAATGGGGCTAGCATCTGAGTTCCGTACTTAGAAAGTTGTGATAGCGGCGCTGCTTTTGAAGGAGCACATAATGCGATAGTTTTTTTACCCTTACCCGTTGAGGATTAAGGCTTTTGTTAATGGTTTTAGAGAACCAATGCTTTCCCGTCATCACTCGTCTGGTATATAGCAACTTGTTCTTGGTCGACCTCAGAACAACCCTGATTGTCCCCAATGCCTTGACAGCCGAGATCGTCGCTGAGGGGTTACATGTAACACCGGTCTTGGTTGGTTTGATGACAAATGCCCGCTTCTCAGATCATTGTACGGATGTGATCCTGGTAACCCCAGAGTTTAGACGCAGGGAGATGCACTCGATGCGTGAAACTTGATATCCCGAGCGTTGACAGCCATAATGCCTGCTTTGGATAAAACCCAGAATGAAGGCAAACGAGTATCTTCTGCTTCCATAGCCTGAGGAGCTTGGCCATCTCTGGGATGAACTGGTCCGAGATATCTTCATTGGTGATACTGGCATCCTCGGCTATTTCAAATCACTGCTGTATGGCCTGTACGTGGTACGCAAAGCAGCAATAGTCCTTGTCGCGCCCGTGCTAGCCAGCCGTAAATAGAGCTTCTGGCAACGGCGTGAAGCGACACTCCTTGTGACATGACACTAATCAGGTCAGGGTGGCACTACGTTGTGTCCTGGTATGGTGGTTGTGTCATGCTTTCCAGCTGAATGGTAATGCTTGGGGGGGCACCGAGGTTGCTTTGCTGGTGATCTTGTTGCATGTAGGCTGGAGGAACAAGGCTGGCCTGGTTGACGTTCTCTCGCGCCGCTGTCATAGGAAGTGCAAAATGGACTCGTAGCTCAGGCTAAAAGGAGGGCAGTATGGATGTTCGGTCAGAGACACCAAGAAAGACGAGTCGTGGCTGCCATGATGCCTGGGCTTAGCCGCTAGGTTGACGATGTGCAGACTGGGACAATAAGGAGCTTGTAGGTGGGGTTGGTAGAGGGGCAGGAAACATAGGTTCACTGTCCAGGTGAGAGGGAGAACTTTCATGCGACAGAACGATCATGTCCAGTCCATGGGATAAGTGTGGTAAGGTCGATAGGATAGAGAGTCTTAGGTCCAGCACAGAGGTAAACAAGACAAACTAACAAAATGGGCAATATACTCGTTGTCCTCCGGTGCCTGATGTCTTGCCTTCGGCTACCATGATATCATGGTTGCTCAGGAAGAACATCAAGCTGTACAGAACGAGACTGGGTATCTGACTATACCATCAGTCCGCTCATATATTGAGGGGTAAATGGTACTCCAAGTCGTAGGGGGGTGAAAGAGGAGATATCATGAAAAGGGATGGTGCTTCGGTGCCAGTACTGGCGGCACCGGAGGTGAACTTCATACTCAACCAAGAAGACTTGGACGAGCACGAAGGTGACGAGAGGGCAGGACATAGTGACAAGTAGGGGGAATGGTGAACTCTGAAGAAAAAAAGAAGGGAAGGAAATGAAGGGAGGAAACGAGTATTTCAGATAGAAAGGAACGGTGCTCTCTCACGTGATTTAATTGTCCCTGAATGGGCTGAGATGTCATAATGATTTCTGTAAAGTCATATCTGTTGGATCCCGCAGTCGTCGTCACCAATATGATACTCAACATCCAGGCGGGAGGGCATCCAGCTTCCCCATCCCGAGGTCGAAACGTGTGACCCGTTGTCAGCGTGCACTATATCCACTAATTTACTACACATAATGCTATAAGACATCACAATTTTTCGGTGCCGCGTCATCATTTTTGTGATGTTTCCGTCGGGTGTTGACCTCCCCTGTGCGGGAGTCTGCATATCTCGGCCACCAAACGTCAAAGTGTCTAAGAGCACCGAGTCTGGACTTGAACCCGATACCAAATGTATTTCCTATTGTGTGGTTTACTTTCTCGGGTCGGGGAAGCGTTCCGTAGCCATGTCAAACATGATATTTCCCGCTGTTGTCATTTACGATTGCTCTGTATCTCGCCATCCCTCCACTGTATCAAGAATCTTCCTGGCATTCTCCAAAGCCGTCTTTTCGGTTGAATCAATCATCAATCCCGGATACCCTTGAAATCTAAACAGCTCACACCGCTTTCTCATGTTTCGCAAAAGCTCCTGATCGAGTAACTTCGTCGTGCCGCTCGCCACCCTCTCCGCGTTGTCTACCCGTTTAATGTTTGCCTCAAGGCCGCAAGTCAAGTACACGGGAAGAAAGGGGCGGTCTGCATGCCTTGCGGCGTCAGCGTACTCTTGTGCCACGCTTTGACCCAGCTCGTTGTCTGATTGAAAGTCTAGGGAGTGTGAGTATCAGCTAGATCATGGCACGGAGGAGGGTGTACCTGTGAAGACGACGAGTTTGTCGTGGCTGGAGGGATGGAGTACTACTCCTTGTAGAATAAACTGGCGGAATTGTTTTCGTCGGATATTGTAGTCTAGGTGGTCTCTGGAGAGTACTGCTTCTACGGGATCGATCAACTTGTGGTTGTATAGTACCGTGATGCTGGGGTCGAGTTGTTTCATAGCGTCTGCGATGGTTTTCTTGCCGGTACCTGGGAAGCCGTTTAGCCACACTATAGGTGCTTTGATTGCGGCAGGCATCGTTAAAGCTGGATGGGATATGGGAGACGACAATGGGTTCTGGGGTGTAAATCCGGGAGTGTGCGAACAACTACGAGATGGATTCAGACCTTCAAGTCAGTGATTTCATCTATTCTTTGTAGATTTTCATCATAAACTATAAATGAAGCATCTGAAGCTTGGGTTGGCTATGATGAAAACTGTGAAAAGTCAATATTGCTGGGCTTAAAATTATGCCGAACTCAACTCGTAAACTTAACATATGACAGCATTCGGACGAATTAATTTATTATTTCTCAATGGGTTTGCTAATTTCGTAATCATCACCAATTCTTGACCGTGGTATTGAGTCGCAACGAGAGCAATAGCTAGTGACAACGGATGTCAACCTTTGAGAGATGGGGAAATACTGTGCACTCATCAATACGCCATCGTAACTCAGTCCCAGATTGTATTCGTTGTCGAAGCATCATCTGTGATTCTGGCAGGTTTCATGATGAAAAACCGCACCATGTAGGTCCCAGATTGACCCGACAGTTTGGTTCACCCTGGTCCCAATAATAATCGGCACTCCAATCACATCTCATCTTATTGGGTCGAGGCTATCTTGAGCTGCCAACTGTGCAAAGAAGATAAAATATGAAGATTGGGTGAAAATAAACAAGTTGAAGACAGACAACGTGATTAATTCGGATCTATATGATGAGAAAGAGAGACTCTTGTACTTTGATATGGCCCAGCAGTTGATTGATAGCAAGAGAGCCGCTAACTGAATTAAGTCACGCTTGTTGGCTCGCTAGAGGGTACAGGGTAGTCTGTCACCAGTGTAAGACAGTGTGATCTTGTTCAAATATGTACATGCCTTCACACATAAAAAAGTGCCATTTATTGTAGCGCAGCAGGGAGTCAGTTTACAAGATTGCGATATGGAAGTGCATCCTATAATGGTGTAGTAGTCTCTCTGTGAGAAAACCAATAGATGGGACATCTATGGCCTATTAGGTCTCAGTTCACCAGCAAGCGGTCAAGTCGTTCGCGACTCAGTATTGCTTTATCATAGATACCGAGTTTAATGCACTGGCTTTACTAAAAGAATCCCAACAAATTCTTGTTGATGTCATTTCGTTTCGGATGGCACTGCATGACTCGTGTTGTCGTCAGAGATATTCTTATCTTTTAGTGCCATCTCATCCCAAGCCTCATACGCCAAGAGACAAGATCCAACGTCAGATTTAGATAACATTTTACTCTAAGCTTATATCTGACTTCTCACTCACTCGAGACTCTTCATACCTCTCAATCATTTCCTTCATATTGCTTCACTAAGCAAGCCGTCAAGATGATACTTGATCGAGTTGCCCCTGAGATTCTTCTCGAAATCTCCAACCACGTCGATCATGAAGATCTGCGAAAACTTTGTGTCGTGTCTCATCGTCTAATGTCAGCATTTGAGCATCAAATCTACTCAACCATTGAAGTAAACGAAACTTCACAATCTGGAAGTTCCTTGTTGGCCCTCGTATCTGGACCTCGAAGAGATATTGTTCGTGAAATTCGATACAGGCCTCATCATCCGTGGCCAGCCCGAGATAGGAGGCACAAGCCCGATATCAAGCTCAGCGATGAGACTCAAACAGCACTACAATCTCTCACCCTCTTCCCATCCTTGGATATAGTCAAATTCGACCTGAGTCACTGGGAGTTATCAGAATGGCCTCTATCGCCACAGTGTCTGAACCGTTGGGAGTTTCATATATGGCACGGGAAACACGATACAGAGCCTTGGAGGGTTCTGATCGAGGGGAGTCTAACAGCCTTGAGCAAAAGCGCTGGCTCCTTTTCTCGACTTGAGATCGATAGTCTTCCGCCAACTGGACGAGAAACATATCGTGCATGCGAGTCACAAACATGGAAAGATCTCCTCAAACACCTGAAATCGTTTGAGATGACATTTGCTGGTGTCGGACACATGGGACATGGCGGGAGCCACATGTATGGAAAGATGACTTCAGCGCACCAGGCGTTCATAACTCTCTTCCCGGAGATGTTTCTGGAGAATCTGCATAATGTTCAAGTCTTACGACTCACTGGGAAGGCGAATGCAGTCATGGGCAATGAGCAACTCGTGGAACCTATTAACTGGGCATCTCCATTTATCAATCTACCGTGTCTGACAACATTCGAATTGGATCACGCTCAGATCTCGAGCCAGCTCGTTACCTTTCTTTCCAAACATGCGGGGACACTTGAGAGGATCAGTCTGCGAAACTGTATAGCCCCAGCTAAGCAAATCTGGATCAACATCATCACCATGTTCCTTAACACACAGCCTAAACAACTCCTCGAGTTCACGACCACAACGCGTCTAGTACATAAACGAATCGCAGACCCATTTGCTGATAATTCAGACGAATCGGATGTCAAAATGAGGAGATTCGTGGTTGGACTGGCGAAGCACGATGTCGTACCCGTGGAGGAGTGGGACGCCGTGGGTGATAATGATCCGGAACTTGACGAGTCTGATGTTTGCAAATTGCGGGATCAGCTTCAGGAGATGTTAGAGCGGAATAGGCACCATGCGCAAGGCTTGTTGCAAGACGTTAGACGTTAGCACGGCCATGAGCAAATAATCATGAAGTCAACATGAGCAAATTGCACTGGTCTCTACTTGCCTGGGTCACTTGAGTCTCAAACATTCAACGTTTCTAGTATATACTTCTAAATATAGTCATTTTATCAAAAGCGCAAACAAGCATATAGAATAGGTATCCTAGCTCAAGCCAGAAATACAAACAAACACTTTGATGTAATCACCCTTCCCATCTCGGCGCATTGATGATCAGTGCCATCAAACAGCCCGAGATGACTCCCGTCATAGGCAATGTAATTAGCCAACCCATGTAAATCCAAAGCACAAGCTTCGGGTTAATACATCTCCAATCCCCATTCGCCAACCCAACGCCCACCGTAGCTCCCGTAATGCACTGCGTAGTAGACACGGGTAAAGACAGCCTCGTCGCCATGAGCACAGTGATTGCACTTGCGAGCTCCATGCAGAAACCACGACTTGGCGAAATGAGTGTCAAACGATTGCCTAGCGTCCGCATGACGTGGTAGCCGTACGTCAACAGTCCTACCACGATACATGCGCCGCCTACGACGAGGATCCAGATCGGTATGGCGACAAATTCGGGGATTTCTCCGCTGGACCACACTTGATATGCTGTTGTGAACGGGGCGACTGCGTTACTGACGTCGTTTGCCCCGTGGACGAAAGATGCTGTTGCGGCGGTGAGGATCTGAAGAGCGGAATACATGTACTCTGCGCGGTTGTCATAGTGCGCTGATCGAGCGTGCATGTCTTCCAGGTCCCAGCTGAGGATGTTATTCCGCTTCTGCATGGCCACGACATCCTTCTCCAGTCCGCGGAGCAGTACCCGGTTCACTTTCCATGCCATTACTCTTGGACTGTTCCATGAGCCGTCAGGTCGGGGAGGTATGAATTCTGACGAAGCACGAGGCTCAAAGCGGCCTGGGGGTGTTTTGGGGGGTGTCTGAGCTGGCGGTGGGAGAATCCATTCGTCCTCGCGGTCGAGGTCGGGTAACTGGCCGTCTGGCGTTTGAATCGATTGAAGAAGCGTTTCCGAGGTACGTAGATGGTTGAGTTCCTCCCGCGTGAGATGCCCCTGATAGTAGTCTCTGATGCGAGGCTTGGTGAATCCAGCTGGAGTTGGCGGAGGTGGTGATCGCCAGAGGAGAAGCGGTCCTTGAAAGACATGATACCATTTGAGAGTCCAATCCTCGTGCATTATTCTCGTCCATAGGAAGGGGAGTAAAAAGCAGATCTGGAGGAGCGTCATTCCGGTAGCCGTCGCAAAGACCGAGATGACAATATCTCGAGTAGATAGGTTGATGGTATGGATCCCTTTCCAGACGAGAAGCATCGTGAGTGCACCTACAGTCAAGTAGGTATAGAATGGGATGGAGTAGAACGCCCTCCTAACAGATGTCTGTTTTGTTAAGATGAACTTTTTGGTGAACATGAACAGCACAAACCCCATACAGCCCGCAATCAACGGCGCAATGATCCACGCCGCAAAGATTTGCGACACGCCATGCCATCCCCAATTGATCTTCGTGATGCCTATCGACGCCGTAGCAGCTCCAACGAGTCCCCCGATAAGTGAATGTGTCGTCGAGACGGGTAATCCTTGCCGAGTCGCATATGTCAGGAAGAGTGAGGACGACATGATAGTGCACATCATGACAAGAAGTAGAACGCCAGGTGAACTGTCGTAGTGATGAGGGTCGACAATCTTTGTTCGGATGGTATCTGCTACTCGAGAACCGACTGATACACTACCACTGAATTCGCAAACTGCTGCTATGAGCATTGCTTGCTTCATGGTTAGCGATCTCGAGGAGACCGATGTCCCAAAGGAATTGGCAACATCATTGGCGCCTCACGATGTCAGCGTTATTCAACAAGATACTTGAAAGACTCACCAATGTTCCAGGCATCGAGGCAGGCAAAGACAACAGTAAGAGCAAAGATGTAGTCATACTGATGAAGCACCGCCATCTCATTCGGGGTAATAGCAATAATAGAATACCAAAAGTTTAACTGCTGTCTCCACGACAGCGATATTCTCAATCCATGATCAACCCTACCATCAACAAAGGCTGATAAGTACTGATCAAAGCATACATAAGCTGCAGTCGTGGATATTCGTGGGTCCCAAGGTCCCTTTAAACACCCAAAGGACCGGTTAAACTATCCGCGCTCCCGCAAAAAGTGTGCGTCCTTGCGAAGCTATGATTCGATAGGCGAGATGCTAGAACCGATCTTGGCTTTTCCTGGTGAAGAAACGGGCGATGCAGGGGGTAACATTGATCGGATTGAGGACCGAGCGAGAATTGGCAAAGATGTCGTCGTGATTTGGGGGCCTGTGGTGGTCAAGATGTTCATGAGCCAATGATAGGATGAGGATGGAGCACGAGGTTGATGAGAGACGTGTGTTGAGGCGATACTAAGAAGGATGATACAATTCGAGAGACTTGGCGGTTTAAAAGCTAACATGCTTATTTTAACGGAATCAACGGATATTCAAGGCTTTTCTGTGTCGTTGTGGCTCGTATATCATGTTTTCGTCCTCGCCTGGTTTGAGTGAAGCCATTTCATCATCATCATCACCACCACAAGGCATATTTACCAACACCTCCACGAATAAGCATCTCTCTTAAAATGAGTCAACTTCTCAGACAAAGATCTCGTTACGGTCCCTACCGAGACAACAATTCAAGCTATCACACCACTTCGATATCCTAGGCCAAGCTCATCAGACGTCAGACTAACAACGCCACACATACATATTGACACTGTCATTAGTATCTTAGCGTCTCGGTTCTTTCTTTGCCTGCAGAACCCCTTGTCTTGAGGCTCCAGGAACAGCCTTAATCCCACGTGCCATTGAAGCCACCGGATCGGGCGACCGAAGTGGCCGACATCATGAGACGATGTGTCAGAGGTCAAGGCGGTTTTTGACTTGGCGGGTGCCTCTTTCGAAACTCGTGACTGTAGCAGTATAAAGTCTATAAGGGTCTCAAGGAAAAGAAGCGAAAGTGTTTATGGCAAAGGTCTCATGATATCTTTCGATTCGGGGGCTAAGGGAGGTAAGAAAACCCAAAACCTCTGTCTCAAGTAATAAGGATACGCAGGTACATCTAGTCTAAATTTAGAGTATATTTATGAAGTTACTTTAATATGTTCTTATGTCGTAAGTCTTTTTACTCACTGAGGAGGAGGAAAACAACGGATGTTATTCTACTATAGAAACGGAACTCAGAGTCTCGCTAGAAGTACTTCGAATAAGCTGTTCTCATCGTGTGAGCTGTTGAAGATATTCTGTCAAGGCACCTCCAGATCGTAAATGAAGCCATCACCACTCCAAAAGATACGTACCTTTCCATCCCGATCATTCTCCACTTTATGACCGATTAATCATGTCAATCTAACCTCGGCCCGTCTCTTCCCCGATCCCGTCTGCGTCACTTCCTCTATCAATTCGCCATCGCATTCTCAATATTCAAATCATACCAACTCAATCCCACCAAACAAACAACTTCACGCCTCGCACAAACACAAACACAAGCAACAATGTCACGCCTTCTCCCCCGACGCATCCTCCTAACCCCCCTCCGCACAACCCGCCTCTCCTCAACCTTCCAGACCCGCCCCTCACCACCAAAACTCCCCGCCGATCAACAAGCGGAATTCGAGCGTCTACAGCGCGCAGCCTCCGTCTCATCTGCCTTTCAGCCTGAAGAAGCATCACCCGCTGCCACTACGCCTGCTACGTCGCAGGTTCGTCACACAACCACGCCAGAGAAGACGGATGATGTGAATGTTGGCTTGTTCCGTGGTGCACCGCCCGAGTTTGAGGGTGATACGAATCCCAAGACAGGAGAGGTCGGGGGCCCAAAGAATGAGCCTTTGAGATGGGGTGGAGAGGGCGATTGGTCTTACAATGGACGAGTTACGGATTTCTAAATGCCATCCAAGCTGCCCCTGCAAAGGGGGAATTGGGTTCACCAGTGGTGGCAACTGTACAAAATTGTATCAAAACTAGGCGAGGCGACTTAGACTTGAAGGCCAACGCCTTCTGATTAAACTTGTTATTATCATAAGAGGGGTATTCTAATGCTACGGGACCTTGGTTTCTCTGCCCTGCAATGCAATGCAATGACACCAACGCCTTTAATCAACATGTGACAAATCGCGACGACCTGGTCATTGATCCGTCTTCTCCTCTGTGGCTGGAGTTTTGGTGGCATCGTCCATGTCCACGTCCTGAGCCTTTTCTTCGCTCTGCGCTTTGTCTTCGTCGTCGTTTGCAGAAGACTGATTCTTCTTGTCGCCTTCTGCTACGGTATCATTATTCTTCGATGTGGATGGCTCAGGCTCCTTTTTTCTCCATGTGGCAGATATTCCTCCTCTTAGTTTTCCCTCTTTGTCTTTGTCTAGATCAAGGCCGTTGATGTTGTCAAGACCTCCTTTGACCTCGCGCATAGCTTTACGCATGCGCTCACGTCGAGCTTTGCCACGAAGTCGAGCCTGTGGTTGCGCGCCGTTTTCAACCCATCGTACGCTTTTGATCATATAGCTGATGCCGTCATGAACCGAGTGGCGATGGCCGTAGTCTCCACCAAATTCTCGGCTAGAGATCCCATGTCGCGTCGAAGAATAATATTTGACCAATCGAGGAAGGATCAGAACGTTGACGTGCAGATCGCGGTGCGCAGGAATCGACATGGGGCCGCTGGGGGGAGGGGCAGTGATGAGGGCTTCAGATTCGAGGTCGACAGTCGAGTTCGCTGGCTTCTTACGTCGCTTATCGGTGACTCCCTGATCAATGTCCAAAACCGAGCTGTCAACGTCCTCAGCCCATTCTCCCTTGATCCAGCCACTGTGGATGCACGCCGCAACAACATCAGAATCGTCGGTATAAACGTCAGTACCCCATAGATATCCTCGTGAGGTTATCTCTTCTCTTGCAATTGATGACAGATGGATTCTGGCGACCTTGACCGTTAGGACACAATTCTCTTTATTCTTAATCATATCCCATGGCAATGGTTTCGGGTTGGAAGCAAAGGCTCGATGCGTAGAGGTACTTGGTACCAATCGCCCAGGTTTCAGTCCGGGATCGTAGATGAAATCCCCAAGATGGTGTCTGGGTCGGTCTGAGACAGATTCCAACACAGCCTTTGATGATATGATTGTTTTCGATTTCGGGGGAATAACCGGGGTCGAGTTCAACGCGGCTTGTTTGGCTGGCTGGTGCTGGTGTGTATGTACAGGTCGAGGAGGGTGGTGGTGGTGAGGAACAGGTAAGCCCTTTTCGCCAGGAGGAGCACCAGTCTTGAAGTTCTTGAAGGACGCAGTGCCTGTTAATGGCGCGGAGTCGGCGGGATGATGATGGTGGTGGTGCGGATGACTATTACGGTCAGCGAAATCAAGAGAAAACGGCAAGCCAACGTACTGATGATGATGGTGATGCTGGTGAGTCTTGGGACGCTTTGCCCTGTTTGCTGGAGTCGCTCGTCCTGAGCTATCATCATCGCCCTTCCCATCATCGTCCTTCAGCTTTCTCCTCCTGCCTTTGGTGGTCTTGCCTCCTGCTTCTGTACCCGAATCGGGTGTTATGTTCTCCGAGTCCTCGCGCTTAGCGAGACTTGCATTTGCGAAAGGCATGGCTGTAGAAGCGATGGGACTTGAGACGCCCATGACTCCATTGCCAATACCAGCAAACATGCGACCGAATTCGCTCTTGATTCCAGGCTCGCCAGTTGGTCCAGGTTGCTGTAGTTGCGCACCTTGTACAGCTTGTGGGAGTGGCGAGATTCTACCCTTTCGGTTCATCTCCTGGATGGCTAACAAGTTACGCTGGCCGTTCGGGGCCGAGGCATCGTCACTATTCCTATGTCGTGGGGAGTCATAATGACCAGGGCCATGAGCTCCATTGTACGCAATCGTCGGTGGTGGTGGCCCTTCCTCTGGCCTTCGATGGGGATGTTGTGGTTGTTGTGTAGGTATTAAAGTCATACGCGCTCGATCTGGGGACTCGTATGGTGCTGGTCCAGGTGGCATATTCTGAGCTGGCGGATGCGAGGATGGCGCGTATCGGTCAGGTGGGGGGCCTTGATAAGAGTGGCCATGAGGCGGATAAGGCGCGCCAGGAGGGTATTCGGGATGTCGCTGATGATCCATGGGTGCTCGATAGCTAGGGTCGGGGCCTGGGCGACCCCATTGTGCATCCCTAGGATCCCGTTCTCGCATGTCTCTAGGATCACGGTTTTGAGGCTCACGAGGGTCGCGGGGATCTCTGATGTCCCTCGGGTCACGATCTGGCGGTCGACCATACGGTAGAGGATTCCGAGGTGGTTCGCGGTGCCCATAGTCGCCGGGATGTATCGAGTGTCTTCCTGAATCGCTGCCAGAGTATGCGCGCTCTCTTCTTTCGCGCTCACGTTGCTCTACTTCACCCATTCGCTCGCGTTCTGCCCTATACCGATCCTCGTACGGGTTAGGTCGCAAGCCAACTCTTTCAGGGTTGTATTCCATGCCAGGCGGAGGTCGGCCCATCTCATCTCGTCGTCCATAAGCTTCTTCTGGCCCTGGCGGTCGTCCCATCTCCATCGGTCGAGGCATTCCTGGGTACTTAGGCTGGCTGCTTGGCCTTGGAGGAGGTCCTGGTGGTAACCTGCCAGGTTCTCTTGCATGATCTGCAGAGCCCGAGGGGTGTCTTGAATAGGCAGAAGGTGTGCTGTAGCGCGGGACTTCGGGAGTGGGGTAGTGTCCAGGCGGTGAGTTTCTGGGCTCGTAAGGTCGCTGATGATCGGGAGTATGAGGTCGGCGAAATGGCGGGTAGTTGGAATTTGCGGAGTGCATTCGCGGTGAAGCATGTACTGCAGTCGCGAAGCCAGGACCAGAGACGGGTGGCCCAGAATGAGGAGGATAATGCGATGGCGGAGGTTGCGATTCACGCATGGCTGGAGGTGGACCGCCCAACATTGACGATATCGACATGGAGCTGTTACTGCTGCCTGATCTCGCCAGCGCGCCGAGGGCAGGAAGTTCGCGACCTGAAGGAAAAGACATCGGGGGACCGACGGCAACAGGAGGGCCAGGTTGTGGCGGAGGTGGCCCGTAGCCCATCATGCTGTGTTGAGGTTGAGTTTGCGGCGGCTTCGCCCCCGGTTGTGGAGGCGACGTCGGAGGGGGCATTTCGCGATTGAGAGTTCCAAGAGAGTTAATGGCCGTAGAGTTTTGGAAACGCGCGTGATTTGATTCGTGGCTTGTATGATGGAACGTTGGAGGGTGGATGGAGGTATCGGAGGGTCGTCGTTGGGCCAGACTGTGAGGAGCGGCATACGCAAGGTTTTGATCGGGGCTTAAATTCTCAGCATGAGGAGGATGATGATAAGATTCGGCGCGCGCGATTCGATAAGAATGCGGAGGAGGTGAGGCGACGGGATAGAATACAGGCGCTGTTGCGGTGGCCGAGGCGCTGCCTGCAGAAGGGATCGTGATGAGGCCGTTTGGTGTTGAGGATTGTTGTTTTGTTGTTGTTGGAGAAGCGGGAAACGGAGCTGGATTTAGAACTGGAACTGGAACTGGAACTGGAACTGGAACTGGAACTGGAACTTGAGGGAAAGGAGAAACAATAGCGTATGGCGACGGCGAAAAGGGAAGCTTGGGCGGATGCCGTGGATCCATGGCGCCAATTTTTAGCTCCAAAATTCCCTTTCGCTTTAACAAGGCGCTTTTCCTCTTTGGCCCTGAGTCCACCCAATCCTGTTCCCACCCCAGGAAATCTCCAAAGAAAAAAAAAATGCCAGTCAGTGGAGGTCAGGTCGAGTCGAATCCACTAACTCTAGTTAGGTTAACAAATTGGATTCAACGTTTTTGAGTTGTCAGTTGTGTCGTGTCTGCGATAATTGGGCTTGGTTTGCGCTGGAGTGGAAAACCAGCAAACAAACAACCGTTGTGCCTCAGAGTGCAAGGTAAAGGGAAAATGCGCAAGTGATGTGATGTATCCGCAGTGAATCAGATCGTTACAGGAGCTCGTGCGCAAAGTTCAGAAGCGAAAAAGCAAAACGGCTGTGATTATGCGACGAAAAACGCGGCGGTAAAGCAAAAAAATATGTACACACATACATACAGTTACCATACACGAACACGCAAAAAGAAAGGGACGACAGACATACGACACGTGCCAGATGCGAGAACAACGTGATACTGACGACGAGACACAAAGAAATGGTCCAAATGTTGTAAATATCGATGTTTATCTTGTTGGAGGAGTAAAGGTAGATAGCTCCATGAGGTGACAGCAGAGTCCACTCACTCTTCCACTGGCTCATGTCAACCACACACAGTTGAAACTGAACTGAGGTGAGTTGTTGTGCTGGCTGGCTCAAAGCAGGACAGAGGCGTGATCAGAAACAATCACATCACCCAATAGATCGACTTTGTTGTTACACTGCTGTGCCCCGGCTGGGGTGTAATAAGAATCCGATTTTGTACTAAGATCGAGACTAACAGCCAAGGGAAAAGCAGGGTCATAAGTCGGCATCATGACAAGTATGAGCTCAGTCTTATCTTGGTACCTATCGCAAAACCGAAGCTTCACATCTCCTCGACTGCATCACGCTCACCTGGTCCACACAATGATACCGTATGAATACCGTGTCTAGCTCATCATGGCTTGAACGCCCAGGACCCGCGCCGGAAAAGATGGACAGGGATCGGGGCATGGGGAGAATGCGCCAGGGGAGAGGGGGGGAGACCTTGGGAAGCGGTGGGCGCTAAGTGGACAGTGAGACATGGATGGGCGAGTGACACACACAGCACACAAAAGATGGGCAAAAGACCCTGTTGGTGGTCTTTTTTACTTGAATCAGGTTCAATCCGATGGCTGGGTACATAGCCTATGCACTCCAGATACTTGAGAGAGTCAGGAGGGGGGGAGGGGGAGGGGGAAAGCTGTTTGTCAGAGAGGCTATGTACAGTCAAGTATTGTACCTTAGTAGCAACGGCAGACAGGGAACTTGATGTGATGCAACACTGAACCCAGCGACAGCTGACTCGATCGGTGCCGGGAGCTGGAGGTTGGAGGTTAGAGGTTGGAGCTCTCATTATCACAAGCAAACTCGAGTCTCACGTATATTTTAAGCTCTGGGAATATCCCGCGCCATGACTACCCCTCAGCACAAGGCAGCACTCAATCAGAGCGCCTTCAAGTGCGTAGCTTGGAACCCTAGTTAGCTCAACTTGTCGAGTCTTCTTCATGATCAAACCATCTCATCATGCCCATGACGCCAGAGAATGAAAATCTCCAACAAAAAGCTTTCAAGCTAAACTAGTCCCAGTTCGCCCCAAGCCTTGTCTGCCGTGGCCGCGGTCCATCTGACGAATGAGACGACACCTGGAATACCCTCCTATACATAGCACCATGACAGGGGTCATGTGTTCCGCTGTGTGGTTCTGTTGGTCTGTTTTGTCCTCACATTCCCGAGACTGGTCTTAGAGTAATTAATTGGCTTGTAATAAAAGATCTCGGAGGAGAGAGATAGCTCACGAATGTGTTGACTTTGGCCAGGTGAGATGCCCCCCATCAGATCACTAATGACTGTAAGACAGTAGATACAGGGCTGGTCTGCCACGACTTGTAGTGACGTTACCCCATATCTTTTGGTTGAGAGCTGGCATGTCAGCATCCAATCACCCCTGACCTGTTTCCATTTATGGCACACCTCAGCGAGATGATGAGCGGAGCAAACCCTTTCTTTCTTTTTATTCTCTTTTTCTTTTTGTTTGCATTTTTCACCGCCTTACGATTACTATACATACGATTCGCGGCATCATCATCCGTCGTTCCGCCCATGCAAGGTTCTTACTCTCAGGAACAGGATCAGCCAAATCTTTCTTTTCTTTTCTCTCCAGCGGAAATCTCAGTTCTCATGCATCTGTCCGACCCTGTTTGTCTCATCGTATCGTATTGATTTTCATGCTGTGCGCTTGCTTGCTGAGCTTTGGTGAATGTGGTGTTTGTGCGGTGTCGATCCCATGCAGCTGTGCCTGCGGCTATCCCGTTCTGATTCTGATTGACGAACCATGACCGACCGACCGTGCTTGATTCAGATGCTGACAGGGTTTCGCGACCTGGTTGTTTGTTCATCAGCCGAGGCGTTCAGTGACTGGAAACAAAATGATTGCTCATCTTGTCAGTTTGGCTCTGCCGGATGGCGTCCAAACAAATAAATCATTTTTTCATTTATGATGATGGACAAGTGAATGTTCCCGTCAATCTCAGATGCAAAACTCATTGATCATCTGTCATAGCTCCATCTTCTATATTTAGCTTGATCGGTGAGTGTCCCTGTTCAACGTCATGGTCCTGCGATCTCAATGCGCTACCCTAGAGAACATCGTAACACTCAAAAGCTAAGCCCTCGCGACTTATGATCTTCATTTATCATTCTACGCTTGTTCATAAGAGCAAATGATTACTTCAAACCAGCATACTATACTATATACGCCGACATCCATGATCATTTGGACTCTCGTAGCGTTCTCCAAAACATCCTATGGAAATACTACCTCCTGAACACCAGTCGACTGAGAGAACACATGTCCGCAACAGCTTGCGTTAACATGTATATAAATCGTCGAATAGCCTGGGTAGCAATACATCAGATCATCTATCGACATCGTCTTCACGACAGTTATCAAGACTTCTTGCCAACAGCACAATTACATTGCGGAATACGCTAGCATCGTTACAATCACCCTGAATTTCTGATTCAGAAAGGTGTGCTTCTCAAGTGTCTATATAAAAGAGCTGTCCAAGTCAAGCCCCATACTCTGTGCGCAGGCCACATCTGTGAATCACAGCATCTGCTACCAGCGCGTTCAGTTGAACAGCCGACTATAATCCTATACCAAGGTATCACACACTGCTCTTCCTCATCATGAGTTCCTCTCGTACAAGCCCCCAACAAAGCTCTCAAGGCGAAACAATGGCTCCACGTCGTCTTGCTGACTATATCGAGCGCATCAAAGAGGCTGACAAGACTTCATCGCAGACTGCCGTCCGCCCGTTCAACAACGACAGGGCAACAAAGCCTCCTATTATCAGAGGTCGTGTCAATCGCGTCCTACTCTTCCCTGGGTCGTTCAACCCCCCTCACCAAGGTCATCTTAATCTCCTCAAGCATGTTTTCCATAACGCGGGAGCAGACCTCAATATCATCGCAGCCATCATCGTTACCACTGATGATGAACGACTAAAGATGAAGATGGCTAGGAGAGAGACTGGTATTGTTCTTTCTCGAGAGAAGCGAGTGAACCTCTGGCGTGGAGACGGTATTCCTGTCGACTGGGCATGGGTCTACGATAATTCCGAAGCCAGCTGGCCAGGATTCCGTGGCAAGCTTGTCAATGCGTTGAAAAGGGATGGAGTAGACCTCAAGTTCATTCTTCTCTTTGGCCCAGATGCCATTACTGCAGAGGGCGGCTATAATCCTGCATGCTGGAACTGCGGCGATGCCATCACCAGTGACATCTCTCGCGCTGTTGACTTTCGCTATCCCAACAGCCTTCGACAACTCGCGGGTTGCGATCCCTGGATAAATCTGGCGGATGGCAGAGCTCGCTTCGACAACAAAATCTCCATCTGTCGCCAGAACCGACTCCGGCCCAGGGGCATCGTCCGATTCGTACCCTGTGATCTGGAGCAGCGATCTCAAGATGCGCCTAGTTCGACTAAGATTCGAGAGATCATTGAGAGCTCGCCCCAGGAAGAATGGGAGGACAAGCTGAAGGGTATTGCACTCCACCCGAAGCTTTTGGTTGAGTACCTTAAGGAGCTTCCTCCACCTACAAAGCCTATTGAGTCAGAGCAAGATGCTGCAAAGCCTGTCGAGTCAAAGGAAGATGTTGCGAGGAAGAATTGGGAGAATATTGTCTGGTAAACACTGAGACTGATGTATTTGTACTGAAGGGACGCGCAGGAGGTGGCGACAATGTGGTGTATAAATTGGTGGAGTTGTTCTGAGGCTATTACTACTGAGACAGTAGCACGGGCAAGACTACGGAGAGTCCTCAAAACGAATGATATAGATAAAACAAAATACAAAAACTCAAAAACACGAAATTCGGATTCCAAACACAGTGATGTCCCTAGGAAAGTCAGAAGCCGCATCCCTCATCACCCTGCACCGTTCCTCCATGCGATAGTAAGCTACAACTATTTCTTGAGCCCCAACTTGATACGGCATGAAAGCGACCGTGAAAGATGACGAGGGATACGATCCTTCCGACTAAAATGCCTCCCACAAGCTTTGCAAGTTCCGCTCGGATCAGGGATCTTGTTCGCTCGTGCATATTCCTTGTGAGATACCCAATAGTGACGATGAAGTTCCTTCTTGTCTGCCCCGAGATAGTCGCAGCTGTTTTGGAAGACGCAATTCAGGCGACGGTTATGTTTACGATTGTAATGTTTCCTGATAAAAGGAGAAGTTAGAAAATACGTGACTGTGTTAAGGGAGGAGATGAACTGACCTGTAGTTGGCTCCTTGCCTCCATGATCTTCCACAACACACCACCTTCCCCGTATCTGATATTAATTAGCTCACGTTGACGAGGCAATTTTGGAAGGGATCTGACTTGCCCGTCGCGTGTTCGTCTTCACTCCGACTATCAGACCTATCATCCTCGGAACCACTACTATCCAACGACAATCCCGCTTGTAGATCGGCCAGTCCACTGACGTGTGGATCAAAGCCGTAAATACGTGCATGATTCCCAGACTAAATCTGAGGCCTGGGAGTGTTGCAGGAAGTTGGGCTGTGGGAGTCAATGGTATTGTACTCTTGGACGAAGCCTTGATGCTGCTGGGCTGCCCACTCGGAACGCTTCACCATAGACTGGATCTCTAAAACCATGTTAACTTCTTTAACAGCGACTTGTATACTAAAGAAGACTCGTACCGTGGTCCGGAAAGTCTCTCTCAATGTCAATGTCATTGAAAAGTCCCATCTTGAAGATGGTTATAATCGCCAATTCAAAACGCCAGCATAAGAATCGCAGCCTGACAAGACCACAACAGCGGGTTTTGCTTGCGATAGATAATATCAAGCAAAAAAAAAAAAAAAAGAAAAAGAAGAGAGAACTGACCCCTTCCAAAGAGTGCAACGCGCGCGACCGATGGTGGTCTAAATACCCGCCTCGATACTCGCTCATCAATCAGCCCTGCGATATTGAGTCCAAAGATCTTATCACCGCCCAACCATAACCTCACTTTCAACCTGGGGGCCGGCCATTTCATCATCGAAACACGCCTCGCGGGCTGGTATAACGGGCCAACACGTGTTGGCTGCATGCATGATTGGCGAGAGATCCATGAGATGGGGGTAAGATCCTTGGGCCTGCATGTGGCGGCCCCCGTTTCTTTGTTTCCTCTTCGGACATGTTCGTTTCCTCTCCTGGATTTTGAAGTTCAAGTGGCCTGGACCATAATGGCGCCCAAGATTAGGGATCAAGTAGCCAGCATAAAGCATTTCAACACAGCCCAAGTTATTCATATTATTAAACGTACCTACCTAACTAAGGATTGCTTGGACTTTAAATTTATCAATAGGCTTCTCCTCCTTGGGATAATTGGGTACTTGTATATTTACTCTGATTTACGTCCCTAAACACCTAGCTAGGTAAGGTTCCTAGTTGAGAGCTGAGATGCCCAAGTGGAGGATACGATAGTCATTAACGTACTGCTAGAGCATCTGACCTTGTAAACTTTTCAATTAGGTATTCTAGCTTTACCTCAAGTGGAACACTAAACTTGTGAAGTAGGTATTTTGAATTTACCTAAAGTGACCTTAGATATTGTGATCTGCTCAGGGTGTTCGTTATCAAAACGATCAACGGCAAACATCTGAGACTGAGCCTTCCAAGCCAGCTGCTGCACTGCTGTGTTCTCATGATTTGCGAGTATCGTCCATAGATTCTTGTATGTCTCCCATTTCGCCTGTGGTCGCTCCCAAGATTCTCCGGGTAAAGGCCAAGGACAATGCTTCGTTTGCATAGGTGCATGTAGAAAAGTTTGTGCTGCCACCTGGGCAAATTCTTCTGGCTTTGTGCTTGCCCCATTAACTATGGACCCTAGCAATACCATCGCTTCTTCCCGATGAGCACTGAAAGCTCCGAGAAAGGCACTGTGGCCTATGTCCTCAGCGAGGCGAGCTACGAACATGTTGACGTTGACGCGGGCTTCTTGGCGAGGAATATGGACTCCTAGGCCCAGAGGATCGCCCTCCTCGGGGGTGTAGTCGTTATAGTAGTCTAGTTTTGCCCATGTCAGTAACCGGAATCGTGTCGGTGTCAGTTCACGTACATCTGTTCAGGACATTCCAGACCTCGTGCCAGCAGCTGAAATTGCGCCAACAGTTTTCAGAGGTGATAGTGCCCTGGCCGAACATCCAGGTGCAAGTGGCTCCTAGGTTGTTTATGCGTTTCCTTTCTCGCTTTTCAATAGCGAGGATAAGCTTGACGATGTGAGGTTGCCGCTCGGGCTTGAAGACGGCGAGGTTATGCAGGTAGAACTAGAAGCCGCGAAGGGTACGCTGTAGCTGCTCCGAGGTCATATTATTCGATTTTGTTGTGAATTCTGTGATGCATTCCATGTAGTAGTCGCTGTAGTCATCGTGGACGAAATAAAGATCGAGAGATTGGCGCCGAGCTTCTGGGAGGTGGTCCATGTGATTCAGGAGGTCCTGCATGGAATCGAACAAAATCTGCGGCATTTTGGGATCCAAGGTAAGTTATGGTGGTGTTGAGAATGATGTTTGAGAAGAGTTATTGGGCCGGTTCGGTGGCTGCCTTTATAATGTGGCATTGCACTTTCCAGGAGGTGCAAGACTTGTGACGTTGAACTGACGAGAGGTCTTACCTTGTACTAAGTTTGCCCAAGTTCAGGTCACTTAGTATAAGTTTAGGCTACATTTACTAGTTGAAGATGAATTCTACTGAGTTTATTTCGACAACCTACGTACTTATATTCTGATAACCGTAGGGAATGCTTTAGCCCACTCAAGTTAAAGTTTAGTCCCCCGGAAGGTGGGCCCCCGAAGACAACAACTGCCGGCGGAGGATCGGCGAAGCTCCACGTGACGGCGCCGAGTCGTCGGGCTGGTCTAATTTAAGGAGTTTCTATTTATTAATGCCTATTTATCTTGCACCATCAACAGCATCAAAGCATCACTATCTCTCTCCTCACAGTCGTCGAGCATGCGTCAAGATGGAGACCCAGATCCAGATCGCCATCGCCTTCCGGGGCAGCCGTGGTGTGCCAGCATCGCATTTAAACTGATCCTTCCGCTCGTTGTGGTTCTGACGATTGCCATGCTTGCACCTCAGATTAGTTTTCTCTTCAATCTTGGATCGACGGATATGAAACTTACGAGTTCAATTGCTGTTTGTCCGGCGCTGGCTATGGCAAGGAACGCCACATTTTATATGGAGGATGCCCTGGCTCCGACTCCACTCCCTCCAGCTCATGCAGCTTCAGATGGACCTGATATTATACATGCCTTTCAGTCTTTGAGTCGCGCAACTGTATGGAAAAGCATTGCGAACATCACCTTTGAGGGCGACACGTTTGAGCCTGAAGGAATGGTACGCTTAGGCGATGACCGTTACGTGGTCAGTTCAGGGCATTGGACCGTGCCGACTGAAAAGTACGGCAAGATCATCAATGGAACAGACCGAACAGCTGGTGCAGGACTAGCTCATCTGATGGTGTACAACGGTGAGGGAAGGCTACTTGCTGATGCGACCATCACCAAAGAAGGGAATGATGAGTATCATAACGGAGGAATTGACTATGATGGGCAGTATATCTGGGGATCCATAGCGCAGTACCGACCCAACAGTACTGCGTATGTATATCGGACAGACCCAGCAACCCTGATCCCAGAGCGTGTTCTCAATTACAAAGATCACCTCGGCGGCATTGTCCACGACACCCGCGACAATCTCATCACGGCCCTGAATTGGGGCGCACGAGACGCTGCAACATGGGACCTGAAGAGTGCCAAAACAGGATGTGACGCAGCACCGAAGCCCGAAAGAGTCGTACGAAATCCAAGTTATTTCATCGACTACCAAGACTGCAAATGGCTGGGCCACAGTGGTTTCTACGGCGGAAAGAGTATCATGCTGTGTTCAGGCGTCGCGACAATTGGCGGTTACAACCTCGGCGGCATTGCTCTTGTGGATGTCAAGACGATGGTCCCTCTAGCTGAAATGCCAATTGAGTTGGAGAGTAAGCTCGGGGTGAGATTGACGCAGAATCCAATGGATGTTAGTGTCAAGGATGGTAAGCTGAGGCTCTACCTACTGCCGGATCAGCATAACAGCACTTTATACATTTACGAAGCCCAGCCTTGACTGATACTGTACTTATTAGATAGAATAATGATATGAACTAACTGTGTAACCTAATTTGAGGGGTCGTGCTGGTATTTTGGTGCCTGTTGAGGTGACGATAATGCTGACGAAGCCGATTGGACTAACCAAGGTAGTTTAAGGCAGACTCGCATTCTCGTATCACCAATTCGGGTGCCTGACGCCTGTTTATAAAACGTGCTCCTTTCACTAACAACAACTATTCCGAGACATGAGTATTTCGTGTTCTACACAAAATTGTAAAATAAATCAACATGGCTTCTACTGATGACTCGACCTCAAGTCAGTTTCGACTGGAAGGTCTACCGCCAGAGCTGAGAGATCTCATCTGGAAGTTCACCCTCCCTGACTGTCGTCTATTTCACATAAAGAAGACTTCAACCCAAGAGCCGGCTACAAACCCTACAGTCGACCATCTGTTCTTCCGCTTCCACATCCATTATGCGCCTCCGATAGCTCTTGGAATATGTCGCGAATCGCGTGCTGTTGCACAGCGTGAAGGCTTCTTCCTATCACCTCACGGAGATAACCCAGGCGTGTGGTTCAGGCCAGAAACAGACATCCTCTACTTTGACCGGAACCAACGTGTTACCCTCAAAGCAAAACCACACAATTCAATAGTGACAATTCATGGCTACGACAAAGTCCTCAACGTCGGCATTGAATGGCGCGCTTTCTTTCGTGATGTTCCCCGCCCAGCTGCTGGTGAGACAATGGCGGAATACTGGAGATCGTCGATAGAGTCGCTGTACGATTTCATGCCGGGCATGCGCACTCTCAACTACATTCTCCCTGAGCTGCGACACAAGGGCGGTATGGTCTGGGGACGTGAGCCGTTTCAGGCGCAGAGCTACACGGCTGTGCTTCTACCACTACCAGAGAGGGTCAAGATCCCGTGGGAGACAACGCGGAATCGGGGAAATGATCGGGCGGCGATGCTGAGCGAGTTTCTGTTCAATGCGTCGCATGGGAACAGGAATACGACACCGCCCATGGTGACTTGGGGAGAGGTCAAGAAGGATATTGAAAAGGGTCTCGAGGAGGATCCTGAGCGAGAAAGTGCAGCAGGGCATTATCCGCTTGAAGTGATCGGTTGGTGGTTGATAAGGGATGGCATCCCCGAGACACAAGAGAACCCACAGGTTCAACGGTTTCGATCTTAGGTACTGCAGTCAAGAAAGGACTTGGGCATGGGGGTTGATGAAGACAACACTTTTATGACTATACTATCACTCATTCAATAGCTTCGCTTCATTCAATTCTTCATTCCACCCACTAACGCCAGCCCATTCACACAATCCACCGCTTCAAGACATGTGAAGAACCTCAATGTTGTTGCCAACAGGATCAAGAACAAACGCCGCGTAGTAGCCAGGTCTATACTCCCTCAGTCCAGGCTTTCCATTATCAGCAGCTCCAGCTTTACTACACCAACCCAATTAGCATCTCGATCGCATCTTCAAATTGGCAATTTGACTTACATGGCCACATCATACCACTCATCAACATGCTTCTGGTTCTCACCATCAAAGGCGATATGAACTGGCGCGGTTCTGTTCTCAAGATTGCCGTCATGTTTCTTCAAGGCAGGGCCACCACCACCAAGCCAAAAGTCTGGAGCGCCATTCTTGATGCCAAAACTACAGTACTGAGCTCCCTTGGCACCTGTGCCTTCAAACTTGAGTTCATAGCCAAGAGGAGCGAGGACGGCCTTGTAGAAGTCGCGCATCTCGACGTAGTGTTCGCCGACAGGGAGGGCAACGTGGCTGAAAGGCATGATGAAGTGATTTGACTAGGTATTCTTTGAAGCGACTTTTGTTTTTGATGGCATGAGTTGATGAATTGATCGATAATAGGAGGAAATTTCAGCTCTTATATACTTATTTCTTACATACCCCTAGTTCACGGTCCAACTGCACATTTCCCCTCCTCAGCGTGAACCCCCCTCACGTCCGTGGCGTTTCCCAGCGATGATCCGACCCGGACTTGAGATAAAGTCCGCAATCTATCCGATTCCAATGTACAAGTGTTTCATGAAATGCACGCATCGTTTCACTGTGACTCACACGGTATTGAAAGATTGAAGATCTTGTATGAGCTAATGGGTATTCAGTAATATTTTCGAAGCTGTATAAACGAATGGACGAGTCGTGAGATTCACATTAAGGTTGCCATGATCCACACTTAGCTCGGTTGCTTATTTTCCTATTTGGGAAAATGAGAAGTTCAAGGCCAGGGGGGGCTGTACTAGTTATTAAGGAACGAGAATCGGTCCAAGGCGGAAACTAATCGGACTCCATAAAAGAGCTCATGTTGTGAACTCGAAATTGCTAGTCATCCCTCAACTTATGGACTTGTCTGCAGGCTCATACAGGTGAAACTAACAAATACGTCAACTGGCCTACTATTCGATCAAGACCAGAAGCATTGTCTAAGCTTTAAACATCATGGTAAAACTATCAACAGCCCAGACAATGTTCAGGTCGTATGGGATAGTTTCTCAGAACCCAATATACTTTTTATTAGCCTTTGGGTCACCTCGAAGAAGCTCACCGTCTCGGTACCATTACACAGGCACGATACGGTGAACTCATCGCTACACCAGCGTGGACGCAAATGCACAAGAGAGAACTAGATGGTAGGAAGATCTCGTGACCAGAGCGTGGAAGATTTCATGGCTCCTTTGTAGAAGAACCTTTGTCCAGGGCATTGAGTACCTCCTGGGAAACCAACTGTCTGCGCTTGAAGCCTGATAACACCTCTCAGACTTCATTATCTAACACAAGATTTTTAGCCTATTTTTAAGTACTTCAAGAAATATCAGTACCGGATCACTAAAGCCATCGTATATCAAGGAACGCGTTTCTTATGTTTCATAGCGACTGGGTCTATCCCGGGCTCGATACCGTACATAAATATGTCATTCCGTCTTTGCCCCTTCTTATGAATTAACCTCACAAGAAGATTTCGAGAACCCACTGACCCATGAGTTATTCCTCTCCGATTACTCGTTGTCTTCATTCAGGTTTGTAATGCTTTGTGGGGGCCTCCAAATACTGCAGGCGAAGAGTAAAGTGACTCTAAGGTAACCGAAGCATGCACATGCCAAGAACTTTTGGGAAAGACTACGGTGTGTTGACGAAGACGGCTATCATGATTGAAGTCGAAGCCTTACTCAGTAGTTTACATGGTATAAGACGTGGAAGGTCAGATCTAGGCTTGCGATTCGGATGGACATGGTAGTCCAGTTTAAGCCTGACAAAGGGATGACTGTACAACCACCAGATCCGATTAAGAAGCAGAGAAGCTTTTAGGCGTTGATGACCAGTAGTAAGCTGCGCATATAAGGCTGGTTCACCCGCCAATGGGCGACTGAGATGGACAGGGGAGTCAGCTCTAATAAGGCCATTCTGGATGTCTGGAGGTCTGCTACACTATGACATGCATGTATGATCAGTCTGAGCTAATATCATCACTCACAAAGAACGCAGAAACCATGGCTAATGTCTAAACCATAATCAAGAAGATGAATTGCAAGTGTCCAAGTCTCGCTCTTATCCAAGCAAAAGTCTACATAACTTGTTATGCTCTTCAGCATCCTCTGGGCCCAAAACAAGTTATCCAAGTCTCGTATGGGGGGGCCATATACACTTTGGTCTGATCCTGGCCCTTAAAGTATTCGGCCAATCACTGAGTGATGTTGAAGCTAGCTTCTCAAAACAACCTCACGGATTGGCTGTTGATCAAGACCAAGTCATCTGTAGATGCTGACAGCCAAGCTTATTAGCAGCTAAAATCGGCCTCAAAGCGTGCCAGCCCTACCAAAGTATCGGTGAACTATTTCAAGCTCAACGAATAAACTTGCATTCAATCACCATTTTCATCGAATTGACGATAATACTTTGATGCAGCTGCCTTGAGAGGTAATACAGTTTGTGAGCCTCACTAAAGTCGAAGTGTTAAGAACCGTGCTCTTATACAGCATCATATGAAGCAACATCGAGAACCCGATGGCATTCACACCCGCTTATCTCAGCCAACGTACATCAAATTCTATCCAACCACATCTTGACAGATTTTCTAGACTCATCCCAAGTGCTCGACCTAGCGCTGACCGAATTTGCCAAAGATATGCTTATTCCGGTGCCAACTCCGTGGTATGCCACTGAGCTTGGAGTGTCCGGCTTGGTATGGCCCCCAATCCTGTGCAATTCCAGGTAAGGTCAACAATTGATTCTGTTGATTGGTTTGAATCGTGATACTAGGGGAATCGAAATGTAACTTCGTGGCGCAGAGGGTCTTGTCATGTAAGATGATGTTGCTGTAGTGTGCATTTACTGTCGGATGAATATTGTGAGAATGAGAAGTCTCCGAATTCAGTATATTACAGCGCCTGAACCCGAGTGCTTTGGTCAATAAGAAGAAACATACTTCAAATTTCTCCCTTCGTTCTGTAATTGGGGCGCGGGTGCCGTCTCCGTACTTGCAACATGTACTTCTCATTCTCGTCTCTCATCTTTCTTCCCTTAGTCCTCCAATCGTTCATCAATTCAGTATCAGCTACATACTGGAACAACACCAAGAAGTTTGATCTTACTATAACATGGGAGAACTACGCCCCAGATGGCTTCTCACGAAAGATGCTGCTCGTGAATGGGCAGTCTCCTGGGCCTGTGCTTGAGATCAACCAGGATGATTTGGTGGTGGTAAAAGTCCACAATCAGTCCCCAGAAGAACTCACTATTCACTACCATGGTATGTTCCTATTTTAACATAAACTTGGAGCTACTGACAACCCAGGACTGGAAATGAAGGGCACGCCATGGACTGACGGTGTTCCTGGCGTTACACAGCATCCCATCAAGCCAGGATGCAGCTTCACTTACAAGTTCCACGCTACACAGTACGGAAGTTTCTGGTATCACTCTCACCATCGGGGCCAAATCGAAGATGGTCTCTATGGAGCTATTATAATTCACCCGCGACCCCACGAACCGAGCCCGTTTCACTTGATCTGCGACGATAAGGAAACTTTGTATGAGATCCAAAAGGCAACGAGGCGTGTTAAGCCAATAGTTATTTCTGACTTTGTGCACCTTACTTCTACTGAAAAGTGGGATATGACTGTAGCAGCTGGAATCGAGGATTCATGTTATGATTCCATCCTCTTCAATGGCAAGGGAAGAGTCGAATGCTTGCCAAAGGATATCGTGGCAGCCAATCTCAATGAGATTCAGAAGGGCTATCTTGAGTTGGTACCAGGCGGTGCCGAGTTCACTGATAAATCGTACGTCTCCAAGACAAATTCTACTCTGTCAATTGCTGACACTTCTAGTTGCCTTCCTGCATCTGCTCTTAATGCCCTCGCCGGTGGTCTCGGCAACGAAGAGGCTCTCCTCCCAGGAACCTTCTCCGGATGTAAAGAAACAGAGGGTCAAATCGAAGTCATCAAAGTCTCTAATAAACACCACTCTTCCTCAAAATGGGTCGCTTTCGACATTGTTGCTGCAGTCAACTTTGTCAACGGCGTCTTCTCCATAGATGGTCACGATATGTGGGTGTACGCCATGGACGGCTCCTACATCCAACCTCAGAAAGTCCAAGCCATTGCCGCCACAAATGGAGATCGATATTCCGTTCTTGTCAAGATTGAAAAGTCTGGAGAGTTCAAAATGAGGTTTAATTCGAATAGTGCGCCGCAGATCATCACTGGCCATGCTATCCTCTCAGTTGAGGGCTTTGGCTACACACAAAACGCTGAGCCGTGGATCAACCTCGTGGGTATTCCCGTGTCAAAGGATGTAGTGGTGTTTAACCAGATGGTGGCGTTTCCTTACCCCCCAGTGTCGATTTCACCAACTGCTGATGTCACCTTTAATCTAAGCATGGAGATCAAAGGTGCTTCGTATCTCTGGGCTCTGAACAGCACAGGTCTTATGTCAAAGGATCTCGACGAGCAAAGACCTACACTCTTCAACCCCCAGCCTTATGTCCACAACAACGTTACAATCTCGACTAAATTGGGACAGTGGGTAGATCTTGTCTTCGTGGCAGCCATGTTTCCCCAACCTCCACACCCGATTCACAAGCACGGTTCGAAAATGTACATGCTAGGCACGGGAACTGGTCCTTTCAGGTGGAGTTCTGTTGAAGAAGCTGCCAAGGATATTCCTGACAAGTTCAATCTTGTTAATCCGCCTCGAAGAGATGCGTTCCTTTCGGCTCCGGCGGATAAGGAGCCGAGTTGGGTTGTAGTTCGATATCATGCTGCTGATCCTGGACCTTGGTTGCTGCATTGTCACATTAATAATCACATGGTTGGCGGCATGATGATGGTTATTCAGGATGGTGTTGATGCTTGGCCGGAAGTTCCAGAGGAGTATGCTGAGGGTGGCGATGGAGAGTGAAGTGCTGGTGAAGGCATATGGAGCGATATCTTGGCTTCTCACCGAGACTAGGTCTCACCATTCATCTATCGATTTGTTAATACATAACTTCCACATATAATCAATTCGTGATTGAAACGCCAGATTAAAGAGGAGAAAACAAAATCATCAAATTACAATGCATTGTGGTATCCTAAAAAGAAATTGCAAATCATGTCCCGCAACATTAAAACAACCACGTAACCACATTCTTCACCTTTGTCTTCCATCCCGTCTCCTCTGTGACCTTCTCCTCAATCGTATGAACGTCTGTCTCAAGATCCATCTCGCTCAAACCCACGAACTTTGTCTTCTTGACAAGCTTCCACACCACAAACATGAGCAGCATGATGGGCAGCTCGATGTAAAAGCTGACAAAGCTGACACCGTCGAATTTGGGACTGAAGCAGCTCCAGCCCTGGACGAGAACGAGGAAACTGTTGAGAATGACGCAGATCCAGGGGCCGTAGGGATACGTCCAGTTCTTGAAGGGGAGAAGATGAGTTTTGCCTTGGACTGCGAGGGCTTGGCGGAAGCGGATTGACGTGATGCCGATGGAGATCCAGCTGAGTTGGTTCGATACACCTACGATGCTATGAATGTTAGCTATGCCTAATATGTGCATGTCGATCGATGCTTGACTTACTTCTGGAGCCAATTCCACAAGTCGCCGGCTCCGATGAAACTCGAACCAAAGCAGAGACCAGCCACAAATCCTGTCACAAGGACAGCAACCCAAGGCACTCTGTTTCTGTTGAGCTTTCCAAGGACCTTGGGGGCATGGCCCTCTATAGCAAGAGTGTACATCAATCTCACTCCAGCAAAGAGAGCGTGGTTTCCAGCAGACAGGACACTAGTGAGAATGACGGCGTTGATGACGCTTCCAGCAGCTTTGGCGCCCGTCATCTCAAAAACGATGGTGAAAGGAGAAGTGCGGGTCTCCTTGGAGTTGAGATCGGGATAGTTGTAGGGGACGTTGAGACCGATGAGAAGAATTGAAAGGAGACTAGTGGTGTTAGTGAGATGAGTGAGTGAGCGTGAGTGAATGAGACGTACTAGAAGAGGATAATTCGCCAAAAGACATTCTTGACAACCTTGGGGAGGTTTCTGGTAGGATCCTTGGTCTCACCAGCCGTGATGGCAATACTCTCAGTTCCTCCATCTACGCCAGTCAGTTCCATCGCATATCATACGAGGTTCGATTTGCAACTTACAAGCAAAAGAAGCCGTCACAAAAACGGAGGCAAAGCCACCAATACCTCCAACAAAAGGCGCGCCAGGGATATGCCAATATTTGCCGCCGATGTACTCTCCCGTTTCATTTCCACCGCAATTAACAACAATGCCCATGACGATGAAAACAACAATGGTGATGACTTTTAGCAGACTGAGCCAGTACTCGAGTTCGCCATATGCTTTGACGGAAATAATGTTAACACCGATGAGAACAACCCAGAAAATTAGACTGAGAGCCCAGCCGGGGAAGTTATCGGTCCAGTATTGAAGAACGAGCTGCAGAGCGACGAGATCTGAGGCAGTGGACACAGCGTCGTTGAACCAGTAATTCCAGGTGAGAGCAAAGCCAAAAGCATCATCAACAAAACGTCTACCTCATTAACAACAATCCCGTCTATAAGAGTGCAAGACAACTCACCCTGCAAAAGTACAAAAACTTCCAGCAACGGGTATAAACGCCGCCATCTCCCCCAAAGCCAACATGGTGGTAAACACGATGCCGCCCACGATGGCATAGGCGATCAATATCGACGCTGGCCCACCCGTGGCTAGGGACTTTCCAGTACCGAGAAACAGGCCAGTACCGATGGTGCCGCCAATAGCAATCATCTGCACCTGGCGCGCTGAGAGCGAGCGCTGTAGCAGATCCTGTTGCGTGGGTCGCGGGCCATGGCCGTCGCTGTGCGGTAGATTCTCGACGTCATCGTCAGGAGATTTTCCATGTTCTTTTTCTGGCGGGAAGTTCATTGTGACTGTATCTTAATCACAGCTGTGAACGGAGAGTAAAGACATGTAAGTTGAGTTGGAATCTGAATCTCTAGATGTACTTGGATTCGAGATCCGCAGAAACGAGGCACGAGGAATTGCGTGCTCAGAGGCAAATCCACTCTTCAATGTCAAGAGAGTTGCAGTTACGTACGAGCAAAGTGTATTCAGGTGGTATTTCACTACTACAATCTCTTCGGACCCTTCCTTGCTGAACCATGTCAATGGGATCTTCAGAGTGACAAACTTGAACCCGCTAAGGGAAGGTCGCTAAGTTTGGATCTAAGGTGGCTGGCTAAGCACTAAAATTCCGTGGTAACGTCGCATGAGCCCACATCTCCCGAGTGATTTCAGCCTGTTCACCGTAGGAAATAGCAAGATATGGTTACAGTGGTTAAATGTATTGTCTTGACTTGTTCTCGAATGTTTCTATGTATTCTCGAGCTTATATCTGAGTTACTTGAGCGGAAATATATAAAAAAAAAAAAAAAAAAAAAAAAAAAAAAAAGACACTACAGCAATTTAGAGGGTCACTCTCGGCCCCATCGTGCCGACTGGCGGCTTATACACAAGTTGGGTTACCTCGCCGACTTTTCCAGAAAATGTCTGCTTAGACTGAAGGATTCCAACCTCTGGTTCAGTGGCACCAACATCATCTTACATCTGGCATCTTGTATACAAATTTCAATGTCACAATTCTCTTCTCAATGGCAACACTGCCCATGTCTTCCTCTTCTCAGACCCAATGCTACTGACACTAACGAGATATTGGGCATGGGTCGGTTAGTCTGGCCAAGCCGGGAATTAACATCTGAGCCAAGAGTCGCCAATATCTCTTTTTTCGCCTTCGTCCTCTTCTAGAAGCTTACTTGCGTTGATAAGCAGAACAGAGCAGAGCAGAAAGCAGAGCAGCTCCGAGATCACCCAACTTATTCCCGTGTGATTGCCTCTATCACCTCTATCACTCCATGACTCTGCCTATACATATCGCCACTTAGTGACACTTTCACTTGTTAATGTCTTTGTTGTTCCAGTCAACACTGACCATGTCACCTCATAGAGCATCATCACTGCTCTGACAGGCTTACCCACAGCCTTTTCGCTCCGGTAACCATTTTTATACAGACTGTTCATTTGCATGGATCTCATTTCCACATAGCATGATCTTGGATACGTAGATTGAACTTATTATGATCTTTCTCTCATGCCCAGCCCAATCTCTACATGACTTCATTTAGCCAACTTGTGCCAACCTAGGTAGGCTCAGATACCTCAATATCCTAGAGGATTAGCACATAATACAAAAATGAATTTATGACTTGTGCGATACAAGCTACTTAGACTCAAACAGGGAAATGAGCCAAGAATTGTTCATCATTGTACAGTCAATGCGCGTCGTTTATGTGATGTGTTCTTACAGCCAGCTCAGAGCACATATGACTCTGGGAATCTGCCTAACATGACTCTAGAACCAAGCAACGGCCACATATCCGTATCTCAACGGCCCTAGTCTAGCTGTAACTAACAACCCGTCAAGTATGTCCTCCAAACATTTGGCCTTGGCAGACCTGGTTGTCACAGGCCACAGGCCACAGGCTTCCAACTCACACTGGACCCAGTCTGCTGGGATCTTTCAAGGCTACTAAATTAACCATAACCCAACCAAGCATCACCACCATCACCAATCTGTCCCCAATACAGTGGTCTACTAATATCTGCTTAGTCTGCCTTGACTTACAGTGAGAGCCTAGCTGTCACTGGCGTAGGACTTGTGGTGGCTTCTCCACACAGCCACTCCCTCCCTCCCAGCCCAGCTCAGTTCATAGGCAGCAACATCAACAATGAAAACCACCAATGCCTTGTCATAAAAGTGTCCTTTTTGAAGAGATCTACTTAATAGGCATCAATGTTCCAATCTTCAGAGTAGTATTAGTCTTATCTTATTTCATTTCTCATCCTCTCAATATACCCCCCCCTGTTACAGTGCTTGCTTATAAAATGTTATCCAACCTCGCCTCAAAACTAGGCCTCTCCTCCAAACCCGCATCTCAATCCTTCCTCAAACCACGCGACCCTTCCAAGAACATGCTCACCAAAGTAGACTACACATCAAACGACATTCCCATTCCTGACACTTTCCTCTCTTCTCCGCCTGAAAAACCAATAACGACTCATCCCATCGACTTTGCAAACTCTCCTCTTCCTCAGTACGATGGCCACACCGCTATCGTGCTAGACAACGTCCTCTCACCACAAGAATGTAAACAGCTTCTCTCTCTAGCAGAAGCGTCCGTTCCAAGGCCTGACGAGAGTGCGCCGACTTGGAAACCTGCTTTGGTAAGCGCTGGTCCCGGATGGGAGGCCCCGGCGCCGGGATATAGGGAGAGTGATAGGATCATATGGAATCAGCAGACAGTTGTTGATCGCCTGTGGGAGCGCTGTATGCTCTCTGAGGGGCTGCGGGAGCTTCTGGCTGTGGTGCCGCCACAGCCTTATATGAAGGGTGGGAAGTGGGTGTTTAGTCGTTTTAACGACAGGATGAGGTTCTTGAAGTATTCACCGGGACAGTTCTTCAAACGTGGGTATAACCAACTGTCTCCCATGTCCGCAGCTAACATATCCCAGCCCACTGCGACGGCCCTTTCTACTATACCGAAGGTCCAGGCAAAGAGTTTGAGACTTTCTACACCGTTCACCTGTACCTCAATGACTCTGTCGAGAATGATCCAGCATCGGAACTTGAAGGTGGCGCAACTTCATTCCTTGACAGAAAGGGAGAGAAGAGAGTCGATGTAAACCCCAAAACTGGAAGCGTTCTCATCTTCCAACACAGTGGGCTTTTCCATGAAGGAGCAACGGTGCACAAGGGGATCAAATACACCATGAGGACAGACATCCTCTACGAGTGGGTGCCTGATAAGGAAATCCTAAGTTTGCCATAAGGGTACTCAAAGTTATCATAAGGCTGCTCTAAGTTATCATAAGGCTGCTCAAAGTTATCGTAAGGCTATTCAAATTTTTCATAAGGCTACTCAAAGTTATTACAAAGCTGCTCAGATTCATGGATGTGCCGCTGCAATACTGCCTATTACTTATATGTCCTTTGTTTCGGCATCTTCTTCGCCACCAACTCCTCCATATCCTCCTTCTTATAAACATGCGGCGCTAACTCGCCTAACCATTTTGGCTCGATAGGCATTACGCTGCGCATATAGTCCTTGGTGGTCTGTACAAGCTCAAAATAGATCACCGTCTTCGCCGGGGGATCAACGGACATCATGACACTGCTGGGATGGATCCACATGGCTGTGTTGCTCTTGACCATCCTGTAACCATCGCCGCTCTTCTGCAGCCGTGCCGCGTTGAGGAAGAAACCCGATGTGATGGCTCGCTTGATGGGGAGCAGGTTGGAGGCACCACACGTAGACAGCTCAACTTCGACCCTTTCGCATAGCTTCGCCAGTTGGTCACGAACGTCGCGTGCCCTTGTGAGAGACCGTTGTTGAAGAAAGTTCTCCTTCGCCCAGATGGGGGAGAAGCCGCTGTCAACCCATTGGGTCCAGACGTTGAGGAGTGTGACGTGGTCACCTCCATCCTTGATGGTAAATCGGTTTCGGGCGCTGTCTGCTTCGATCTTCTTGTCCTTGGGGCGGAAGAACAGCGTGGAAGCTTCACCAAGCATCGATACAATGGACAGAACCTCTTCGACGCAGCCTTCCTTGCCGGCAGCCAAAACTGCCTTGGCTAGCAAAGGGTCCGTAGGGAATTCAGCCATTTGTCGGCCAACCTTGGTCAACTCTCCACGATGATTCAACGCTTGCAAAGCATATAGCTGATTCAGGGCGCCAATAAGAGAGTCTTTAGACGGAGGATCCATAAAATCGAAGTCAAGCAGTTCATTGATGCCCAGGGACTTCAGTTGAAGCACAACACCGTTCAGGTTTGTGCGCTGGATTTCTGGTGTAGTTGATTCGTCCATTTCGTTCATGTATGCGAATTTTGTGTATAGACGGAAACACTTTCCTGGACCAACACGACCGGCTCGACCACTTCGCTGGTTCGCAGATGCTCTCGAACAAGGAACAACAACCAAGTTCGATGCACGGGTGGCGGGGTTGTAGACGTTTTCCTTGACATAACCAATATCAATAACGTACACAATTCCGTCAATGGTTAAACTGGTTTCAGCGATGTTGGTGGCCAATACGACCTTACGAGCTCCTTCTGGTGTTGGTTCGAAGATCTTTGCCTGTAACTCGGACGGTAGGTTTGCGTAAATTGGGCAGATGACGAGTTCCTTTATGCGGTTACCGAGCTTTTTTGCTGTCTGGGTAAGTTCAAGCTCGGCGGCTTCAATCTCGTCTTGTCCGGTCAAGAAAATTAGGATATCACCCTTGGGTTGTGTTGTGTGAATCTGGAATGTTGTTACAATGGCCGCGGTCAGATAATTCGCTTCGGGAGCGGGTGTATAGTAAATGTCGACTGGATATCGTCGACCAGGAATATTGAAGATGGGGGCGTCGTCGAAATACTGTGCAAATCTCTCCGCATTCATGGTAGCTGACGAAATCAGAAGCTTCAAATCAGGTCGCGATCTTGAGAGATCCTTCAGTAACGCCAGGAGGATATCAGTATGTACCGTGCGTTCGTGAGCTTCGTCGATCATCAGCGCTGAATACGACGAGAGTTCTGGGTCTGTCATGATTTCGCGTAATAACATTCCATCAGTCATATACTTGAGGATAGTCTTGTCGCTGGTGCAGTCCTCGAATCGGATCGTATATCCGACCTCTCTGCCGATTTTGACACCCACTTCATCGGCCACACGAGCTGCTACACTCATGGCGGCCACTCGCCGAGGTTGTGTACATCCCACTTTCATGCCGTTCTTGGTATAACCCGCCTCGTGGAGATATTGTGGTAGCTGAGTCGTCTTTCCACTACCAGTCTCTCCGACAATGACAAGGACTTGGAACTTTTCCAGTGCAGCGAGGAACTCGTCTCGATATTGGTAAATGGGCAAACTCTTTCGTGTCTCCTGTATTGATAGTGCCTTCTTCTCGGCTTCGTCGATCCGCGCCATCAGGACTTGTTGATCTTTGGTCATTGTTTTACTGTCGCCAGGCAGTCTCGCATCAGATTTCCACTGAATATACTGTGATTCATCCATAACAAGGTCGTAATCATCGTTCTCTCTTTCGGCGCGCTGGATTTGCGCTTTCACCTTTGTGGTTTGTTCCCGTTCCCATTCTTCATGCTCAGTAACGAATTTCTCTCGTCCGAACTGGTCTCTTTCAATGTGTTTCTTATAAAGCACTTCTTCCTTCTTCTTGCGGTCGAGCCTTCCCTTCTCGGTGATGTAGTCCTCGGGCATGTAGTATCCATCTCGATGGTCATCAATATTGAGTCGTTCTTCGGCTAGGCGCAGGATCTCTCTGTTCTTGGCGAATTCAGCTTTCTCTTTCTCCGAGAGTCGCACGCCGCTCCTCAACTCATCCGTCTCCTCTGCAACCTGTTTTCGCAAGAGAGCAAGTCGTTCGGCTTCTCTTTTCTTGAGGTATTCTTGTCGCGATCGTTCTCGAATATCGGGCAGCGCTGCCTTATTCCGTGCAGCAGCGTCTTCGGTCTTCCTCTTTTTCGAGGGCTTCTTCGATGACTCTCCCGCCCCCTCTCCCGCCTCCTCCTCCATTGGCAGGAAGGCATAACGTTTGGCACTCATGATGGATGTGTTTGTAGGTTGTTGAAGTGGAAACAGGTGGGTCTAGGAGCTTTACTCGAAAACGCGGTCATGTGACTCTTTAGAGCTTGAATCACTGGCGGCAGTCTTGTCTTATATACGTAATAGATCGTATTAAGTTTGGTTACGTCGAATCCTAAATAACAAAAAAATTTAGGTAATTTAGTATAGGCTTAGGTTATATTTACTAAGCTTAGGATACATTTACCAAGTTTAGGAAACCTGTTGCTGAGTTTATTTTGACACCCTGTATCAGGGCCTGATGTTTTCTCGTTTCTCTAAGATCACCACCTTGTTCCGCGTACCAGTGTCTTTTGTCTTCCTCTTCTTCGAGGACTTCTTTGATGACTCCCGCCTCCTCTCTCATGGGAACGTAAGAATAGCGTTTCGCGCTCATGATGTATGTTGTTGAGTTGAAGCTGAAAAGGTGGGTGCAAAGACTAACCTAAAGATCTAAAGACATCTGTCACACAAGGTCAACAAATATTAGAACAGATTTAGGACTCAGTTTATGAATAACTTGTTTAGAATTAGGTATCGCTTCCAAACTGAGGGTTTACAATCAGCCCAGAGGCTTTACCAAATACTGAACAGACAGGGCGAATTTCTCAAGTTCACAGAACCAGGCTGGAAACTTGACTACATTGAGTTATAGACTGGCCAGGGGAGCAAGAAAGTATAAGACTTTAGAAGAGGGTGCCAAAATAAACTTAGGAAAATGTAGCCTAATCTCAGGCTAGATGACCTAAGTCTTTTTTATCATTTAGGATCAAGGTCCTGGGTTTTCTCTCCTCCCCTAGTAGGAATGGATGTTTCTTGATGTCCATGTGAATGCTCTTGCGAGTAAACTGTACCGTGGAGTACGGAGCTTGGTGTGGCATGCATGTCTGGCAACGGAGAAAGCATAATCCGAGAGTGAGTCAAGCCTCACGGCCAGTCATAAGCCCTCGATAAGAGGACACTTGGCAGGGGTCTACTGATAAGCTTGGTGCTGTCCCAAAAAGTGTTGCATAGCACTTGATAACACGCTGGTGTTTCGAGGTTCAGGCGACTTTCTTTGTTCGTTCTTTATCAAGTTCAACTCACCCTCCTTTAGCCTCGCAACATCTCGAGGTCTGTCCTTCTTTACCACTCAAGGTCGGAAGTTTGTTTTATGTAAAGTCTCTTTCCATTTTTCTTTTTCTTTTTCTTTTTATATCTGCAGGAAGAGAGACAAAATGTTATTCCATACAGCGGCCCTCGTGGTCCTTCTAGCTCTGGTCCAGCTAGCTGTATGCGCCCAGGACTATTACAAGGTACAGCAATTCCCATATGCCCAAAAGTATGTAGATTCTGACAGTTTTGCAGGTTCTCGGTGTAAGCAGGCAAGCAGGGAAGAAGGAATTAAAGCAGGCATATCGTCAATTGTCGAAGAAGTTCCATCCAGACAAGAATCCGTATGCCCCTCCTTCCACCCTCTGCTTGATTTCTAATACTAACCTTTTCCAGTGGCGACGATACCGCACACGATAAGTTTGTCGAGGTTTCTGAAGCCTACGATGTCTTGAGCGATGAGGAAATGCGCAAAGTTTATGACCAATACGGCCATGAGGGTGTTCAGCAGCGCCGCCAAGGAGGTGGAGGAGGTGGTGGTCATGATCCCTTCGATCTCTTCAGCCGCTTCTTCGGTGGGCACGGCCACTTCGGACGAGCATCCAGCGAGCCCCGAGGCCACAATGTCGAAGTCCGTGTCGAAATCTCCCTCCGCGACTTTTATAACGGCGCCACCACCGAGTTCTCCTGGCAGAAGCAACATATCTGTGAAGCATGCGAAGGCACTGGAAGTGCAGATGGGCAAGTCGATACGTGTCATACTTGCGGCGGTCATGGCGTACGCATCGTCAAGCGCCAGCTCGCTCCTGGAATGTTCCAACAGTTTCAGCAAAGATGCGATGCTTGTGGCGGTAGGGGCAAGAACATCAAGCACAAGTGCAAGGTCTGCCAGGGTGAGCGGGTTGAGAGGAAAGCGACGACTGTTCAACTCAACGTCCAGCGTGGAGCCGCTCGCGACTCTCGTGTTGTCTACGAAAACGAAGCTGATGAGAGTCCTGATTGGGTCCCTGGCGACTTGCTGGTAACATTATCTGAAAGGGCTCCATCATATGACAACAATCCCGATAAGACCGATGGCGCATTCTTCCGTCGCAAGGGCAATGATCTGTACTGGACCGAGGTTCTTTCTCTTCGGGAGGCCTGGATGGGTGGCTGGACTCGCAACCTCACTCATCTCGATAATCACGTCGTGCGGTTAAGTCGACCCCGCGGCAAGGTTATCCAGCCCGGTCACGTCGAGACTGTGGCTGGGGAGGGTATGCCCATCTGGCACGAGGATGGCGACAGCGTGTACCACAAGACCGAGTTTGGAAACCTCTACGTCGAGTACGCAGTCGTATTACCCGATCAGATGGACTCCAACATGGAAAGCGATTTCTGGAGCCTCTGGGAGAAGTGGCGACTCAAGAACGGTGTGGATCTACATAAAGACAGCGGACGGCCAGAGCCAGCGCACACTAGAGACGAGTTATAACGAGAAAAAGGTGATGGGCGTCGAGGATGAATGAGGAGTTAGTTGTATGATTTATAAGAAGGGGGCTCATATATATTAGTGTCGATACGAAAGGATACCAATGGCATATTTCAGAATATTATAGACGTTATGGAAATGTGTTTTAAAGTACCTAGTTAACGGTTACCAGATGCTCAAGGGTCTGTTGGTGTGAGATCCAGGAACCGGAACAAAACCTCCAGTTACTGACAACGGTAAAGATGTGCCCCACAGAATGTAACATCGACTTACAAGGAACCACCCAGAACAATCCAACAATCTCACAGTATTTCAGAACCTCATATCATACAATCACATACCTAAAGGAACCAACCCTCCTCCATTCGACTATATCTCGAACCTTAAGCGAAACTTCTACAACATCCTTATCCTTGTTCTAACTAATGTGGCTTAGACCTCTCCATAAATGAAGCCATCACAGCCTAACAGCAGCGCCCATCAGATAACTATATAAATCTCAATGCAATCAATCACATCTCGCCTTTTCCTTTTTCCTCTCTTTCCCTTTCCCTTCTTTTTTTTCCTTCTTCACTCCTTGACAATCATGACAGCGACAACTCTTTAGAACATGTCAAGTTCAGACTCAACCACCACAAACACTCCTGCAGACAGCACCCCTAACACGTCGACTCCAGACGTAATAGAAGTTCCCCGCTCAGACCTTGTCACAGTCAAAGACACGGACTATCACACGGACAAGTATCTTATCCTCTGCGGGAAATGTGGCGGCGTCTTGAACGTCGCCAAATACAGCTGCATGTGCGAGCATGGTTCTGATGTTGCTCGCGCTGCTTGATTGGTTCATACTACCCCGAATGTCATCCAAAGACTGTCACAAGAAGCGAGACACATATACGTACGATACTCCCAAAACAAGATGCCTGTCTCATCTACCATTCGTCCCAGCTTGAGCCAGGTAATACAAAGGATCGAGCTTCAGCTCTCCTACAAACCCCACTCTAAATAATGCGTCAAAGACTCACACTTCAGTCACAAGCAATTCTCAATCAACATTGCTATACAGCTGCAGTGCGGCTCCATCATCACCTCGTCTTAAATCGTCTTAAAGCATCACCTTTCGCAGGGCATATAGAGGGCTCCAAATTGGAAAGGTTAGAGCCAACCACACATAGACGGAATGGGGACATCATATAAAAGACATCAAACCGTGTTTCTCTATATCGGCCGTAATGTATAATAGTCATAACATCATGTCATAAAGCTCAACTGGAAAAGCAGACCATTAATCATATCCTTCCAAAGAAATCGTTCCCAATATCACAGTCGTCAAGTCGTTAATCTCTGTACCTCCTTCTGCGTCTTCTTCTTTCGTGACCTCCATCTTCAATAGCCTCCCGTTGTTCTGGTTCTTGAAGTCCTCCAAGAATATTCCCAATTAGACCAAGCCATCCGCTTTTACCTTCAAGAGCTCCAGTGACACCACGAACGAGCTGATCCACAGCTTGACCGTCCGTTCCAGCTACTTGCCAAGCTCCTTTGATGTCCCAATCATCCCTATGTCTGGGTTTATACTGAAAATCACCTTGTCTGCGTGTCCAACTACGACTCCTACTCGATCGTCCATCCAGGGGCCTACCCTGTCTGTCAAATCGGTCGGGTAGTTCTTCGACAGACTCATCTGAGCTGGAGTCATCATCTCCATGACGGCGTCTCCGTCCAAAGTAGTCATCCATTTCCATAGCAGCAGGTGTAGACTTCGAACGTGGTCTAGCAGGTACAAGGCCTTGAAGCAGGTCATGAGCCTGCTGCTCCTGTCTCTCCTTTTCTTCTTTGGCTGCCGTCTCCTCGTGATGCCGCCTCATTGTCATAGAGCTCTTTGGAGACAAAGGGCCGAACACTACCGACTTGGCCGGTTGGCCCTCGTCAGACGAGTCTAGACTATCTGTTGCAGAGTCAGCTTCCGTTTTTTCACCTGTGCCAACAACCCTCCCAGTACGGTCGGACGCACCCTCATCAAGGCTTCTTGAGCCAAGGTTGTGGACAGGATTACTCACATTGTCAGGCGCTCTTGGACCGCCAGCCGGTGGAGGTCCCGGAGGTCCTGGAGGGGGCGGTGGTGGCCCAGGAGGTCCTGGCGGTGGGTAGTTGGCGGGTCCTGTGGAAAGTCCTCGAGGAGGTCCAGGAGGCGGCGGAGGATAGCCCGTATAGTCTTGAGGAACGTACGGCTGGAAGTCGGCAGAACGGTCCGGAATATTGGTGTAAGAATTTCCAGGCGGAGGAGTAGGGTCCATAGGATAAGGTGGGAAGCCAGCGCCACCAGAAGCCATGGGTGGTGAGCGTGAGCGAGGGCGACGATCATCATAGTCGTCGAATCCTATTTCATAGTGGTCAGTCAACACAGTCACGGTCACCCAAGGACTGCTCACGTTTCCTGGAGCGACTTCGAGATCGGTCTCGCGAAGGAGGTCTGGTAGCTCGGCCACGACGGTCTCGCTCATCTTCTCGCTCGCGTTCTCGTTCAAGCTCGAGTCGCCGTTCCCTAGAGCGCTGCTCTCTCTTCTCCCTGTCCTTCTTGTCCTTGTATTCCTTGATGCCAAGGGCTGCAGCTCCTGCGGCTGCGGCGGCCCCAAGTCGGCTTCTGCTGCGTTTACGGTTATTGTCGGATCCCGCAGACGACGCGGATCGACTACGGTCGCGTCGTCTACGGCGTCGACGTCTTGCCTCCGCTTCGGATTCGTAGCCTCGCGACATTGAGGCTGGCGGTTGCGTCGCGAGGGGATCGGTGCCGTACTCAACTACGGGGCCTAGCTCAGGATCAGTCCCGCGCTCTGAACGAATGGATCTGGCCTTGGACCTGCTCCTGCTCCGGCTTCTCGAGGGGCCTCGGCGGTAGTACTCATCATCGCTGCTATCGTCACTGTGATCCTTCTTTTCCTTGCGCTTCTTCCAAACGTGGTGCGCAGCCTTGGCTGCTACAGCGGCACCAGCGATCTCAGCACCGCGGCGAAGTCTAGATTTGCTGCGGCTCCTTGATCGACTGCGGCTGCGCGAGCTACTTGACCTACTGCTGCTGCGGCCTCGAGATGACTTGGACCTGTTGCGCATGTGCTTGGCAATACCTGCAGCAGCAACAGTTCCAAGAGCTGCCTTGGCTGCCGTCGACAAACTACGGCGACGGCTCCCGCGGCTAGTGCTCTTTGTCGTCGTGGTTTTTCGAATGATGGATCGCGAACGAGAGCGCGAGTAGTCATCAGAGTAATAACCACGGCGACGGCTTCTGCCTCGAATCGCCTCCTCCTTTTCAATCTTATTGGACTGGTAGTATTTGGCGGCACCAGCAGCAGCTAGAGCAACAGCAGCGATTCCGAGACCCTGCTTAAGTCGAGAGGAGCGATCGGGAGACTCATCGTCACCATGCCAGCGATCACCATAAGCGCTACGAGCTCGGCGCAAAGCCTCGGTGCCAAGAGCGCCAAGAGCAGCTCCAGCAATGACCTTGCGGCCGCGGTTTTCAGGCAGTTCACCGTAGCTGTCGCGGCGACTGTTGAGGAGAGCTGTGACACCCGCACCAGCAAGAGCACCTTCAGCCAAGTGCCGCTTATGATGGGGACTTTCGCTGCCTTCGCGGCGACGAATAACTTTGCGTCGGACGTAATAATCATCGTCATCACTGTGATAGCCGTGGTCACGACGTCTGCGGTCATATCGCTCAATGGCGTAGTCACGGTCTCCACGGGAATCGCGGTGCTCGTGGCGATAGTAATACTCCTCCTCTGAAGGGCGATGTCGGTGCTCGTGTCGGTGCTCTCGATGCTCCCTTCTAACTACAACTTGTTGTCTTTCAGGTTCTCTCTCACGAATGACAACTACACCAGGCTGCTGTTGCTGGCGAGGGGAAACGATAACTGGAGCCGGGGGAGGAGCCTCTTGAACAATGATCTTCTGTGGTTCAGGCGCGCGTTGTCGAATGATTACGGGAGCTGGAGGAGGCGGAGGGTCGTAAGGGGTGTAGTATTCCGTCTCCTTGCGGTATCGCTCAACGTCGCATCCATGGGTGTCATCGATATGTTCCTCAACACGCTTCTCGACGCGGTATTCGCCGTTATCTCGGCGTTCAGTCCTGACCATTTGGTTCTCAACCTTGACGTCCTCATCGAACAAAGCGTCAAAGCGAGATCGTCGGTCCCAGTCACGCTCAACTTCCTTGGTTTCTACGAAAGCTGGCGCACGAGATCGATCTCCAACCTGAGAAGGCGCAGGCATTGGCATAGGCGGGGGCGGCGGAGGATAAGTCTCTCGTTCAGTCTCTTTTTCGTAAACGTAGCTTCGGGGAGCCGTCTCTCGACCACGGTCCTCGTGGAAACTAGCATGAGAGGGAGCTCCTTCAAAGGCAGAGCGAGGGCGATCCGGGACGAAAGAGCGTCGGTCGTGTTCCGCTAAGTCGCCAGAAGAGCGACCATAGCGGGAGAAATGGGAACGTCCATCATCAAATTCAGAACCTCGTTCGAAGCGATCACGATCAGACCTGCTTGGTGCGACCTTGTACCGTCTGATTGTGGTTTTGCGATAGCGCTCGTCGTCTGAAGAGCCATCGTCTCGCTCCCAGTCCCTCTCACGATAGACGCGAGACTCTCTGTAGACGTCACCCATCGCGGGGTGTGACAGGTGGGGTATAGGGCTGTGCGATAGAGTTGTGAGGATCCAAAAGAGGGAATTTCGTCAAAAAATGGAAGCAAATCCAAAGGTTGAGTATAGAAAACGCCTAACGAGAAATCAACAGCGAAATCTAGGTTTGTTTGCTTGTATGTTTGTATGAGGAAGAAGGGGACGGGAGAGAAGTGGTTTGGTGGAGGGGGAAAAAGCTGGGAAGTAACCAAGATGAGCTATGACGGAATCTGCTGAGCGAGAGAAGAAAGGAACTGGGCACCTGGAATGAATGAATGAATGGCTGGGCTCTGATTCTGATTCATCCAGGCGCAGTTAGCGTGGACATGGGCATGGGCATGGACATCAGTGCCCGGCTCCAGCGTGTGAGTGTGCGTGGAGCCCTTGAACTTCAGTGACAGGGGTTGTAAGAGAAAGCCTGCTGTGGCTATGATGGAAGATGATGCTGCTTGTGCAGTAGAGCATGGCACGGGATTGGGCGAGAATATCGTGATGGGTGGCAGAAGGTCTCTTGTTCTGCCCGGCTGATGCTGGGCGTTCTGAGACCGAAGCCAATCAGGTCTTGAGTAGAGTCAACTTCAATGCAACCTCAGATAGAATCTGTAGTCTTGGGGAGAAGAGAATGGTTCTTTTCTGGGTTATCTCGGGCAGTTCTTTGAGTCTTCAAAGGTTCAACTGTCAGGGATCGTTTATGCCCGAAATGCGTACGATTCCAAGATCCACACACGATATTCCCAAGAATATCGAGTCCATCCAGTCCAGTTCAGTTGGGCACAGAGCCTCACCAAACGCATTGACTCAAACTGCAAACAAGCATCCAATACGATACAAGTACTGTACCCAATAGCTGAATGCACTCTTTGTTCCGTCTCTTTCAACCCTTGTTACACCAAGCGGTTCATGTAAACGCCCGTCTGGAGTTAGACAGATCCAGGCCTATCCCGCCTTGTCTTAATTAAAACCCTCCCAACGAACTTGAAAAGTCGAAAGACAAAGAAAGACCAAACTCGCACGGGGTCACCCTCCATCTCGGTCGGGATCTAAAGAGCCCGCCCACCTCAATCAAACCAAGGCCCAGTTCTTCATCGACAGGGACATTTCCTAGAACTGGAGCAATGAAAGGAATGAGGCAACGAAGCTTTCCATTTCCCTACCTCAGTAGAGACTGGACGTGCCGAACCGTGAACCTTGGTCGATCTTGTGCGAATCATTAAGCTTGAGCATGAGCATGCATCATCGTGAGCAAGTCCAGGTCTGTCTCCACTCGGATTGGGCTGTCGCTGGTGTCGTCATAGGCTTTTAATGGAAGAACCCCACCTCTTAAAGCCCGGACCCATCAACGATCAACATCTTGGTTCTTATTCTCAGTTGCAGACTTACAGTACTGTACCAGCGGAGTCACCTCACCTCAGCCCAGGTCCATCTCATTACTAACAGTAATAAAAAAGAAGAAAGCAATAAAAGAACAAATCATCAGGAGAGACATTTCCAGAGTCATCAGGCTCCGCTTTTCAAGGTCAATTGATTACGCGGTCTCTTGAGGTTTGAGTCACCAGACTCTCTTTGTCAAGACCACATGCACAATCAGATGCTGACAGCCTTATTCCACACACTGCCATCGCCGAGAAGGGTCTTCGTCTGATGGCCTTTTCCGTAGTTCCGTGGTGTTCTCATGACTGGAATGTTCCATGCTTCTGCCTTTTCCTATATCAGCTTTGCGGCGTTTTCAATATGGCCGTCTTATGAGATCGGGCAAAAGCACTTTAACTCCAGGGATAGGGAATAAAAGGATTGGCTCTTTGTTGTAGCGAAGAGGCGTTTGGCTTTTCTGCTCCCTAAGCCACATTCAATAATGCATCCTTGCTACGAGCAGACGAATTATGGCCGAGTGCTTTACAGGGTAGTCAACCTGAACACAAGGCAAATATGCATACAGTGACTGTTGCTTTAGGCAAATCTGCTATCAATTCTCTTATGCTAAAAATCAAATTCCCATGTTTTAACCTAAACTCCAAAATCAGTTATATAGAACCCCAAGCCATAACTCCTTCTGCTTGGCTCTCCAGCAGCGCTGTATGCTACGTGCTTGTATTCCTCCCGTCTACTCATCAAAGCCCTCTTTGGTTCCCAACACACCAACACCACCATTGCTCCGTCGTCGCCGACCGATCACCTCGTGGATCCAATCACTGATTGTGAAGCCCCAGTGTCCGGCAACAAGGACACCGCTCATTATATTGATGATCTTGACCAACAGGCTGATTATACCGTCCCGGGTCTCGTGAACGGTCAACAGGATTGGCTCGATATCGTACTTGAAGAATATGCCAGGTATATATCGCTCGTCGACCGCCTTGCTCTGTTCTGTAACGGCATATTGGTTGGTGAGGATGGACTTTGAGTTGACGCTATACACGGTAGGCACAACAGAGAGGTAGTATTGGAACTTGTGGAAGTTGCCGGGAGCTGTGTTGACGGTGCCGTCAAGAGGGTTGACCAGCGATGGGTAGAACGGGCCGTATGAAAGCTCCGAAATGATGTGCGAGAAGTTGAACTCTGTGACTGGTTAGCACACGACATGGACTACAACTTGTCGGACTTACTGCTGTGGTCGAGATGCTCGCCATTACCCCTATAACCGTGGCCTCGCGCAGTGATATGGAAATCACCTTGCACCTTGTTCAAGTCCAAACTTCCATAAATACGACAGCTGTCGGCATTGCCCCTGAATTTGGGTGTCTTTGCCCACTTGGCCCTCTTCTTACCAAGCGCAACAATATCGTGAACGTGCTCTTCGCCGAAACCCTCATCCTCGTATCCCAACTCGTCGTATCCAGAGCCAGTGTTGACGCGGCCTTGGCTATCGCGCCCGAGCTTGTGCATGCCGTTGTTGTTGACCCATTGGCTCCAGAGTGTCCTATCAGCCTTGAGACGCTTCGCAGCTAGGATATGGTCGCCAGACGCATCCTGGACATTGACATGGACATCGTCGCAGTTCATCTTTACCACAATGTCCATGTTAATCTGAAGCTCTCGCGAAACACCAGCCTCGACCTCGAAATTGTGAGACTCTGCGCCGCGCCACCAGCGACCGAGTTCGCCCCAGATGAGGACAATTGAGATGATGGACACGGCGACTGTCCATTTTCCACCTCCGGATGTTCGTTGGATGTATTGCGGCTTCGATTTGGCTGTCGAGAGTTAGCACACATAACCCCAGCAGCAGTGAGAGACATACGGAATGCATCGAAAGCGCTGACCAAGCTTCCCTCCTTAGGACCGAACCTGTCCTCGTCATAATCTGACTTTTCCATTCCGTTCATCATCTTTGCAAAAGTCTTCTAGTCCCGCTAGGTCGAGTATATACAATGAAAGCTGTTTTGATGCTGTGACGTTGCGAAATCGGTCCCGTCGCAAATTATGGTCGAGAGCCACTTAATCGGCAGCAAATGCGCAAAGGAGTTTGAGCCTATTGCCGCATGCCTCGCTGAAATAACGGTCGAAGGACTGGAAACCAATGGGAACCGGTTTCAGTGGTCTTGATAGATTCGTTCGAAAGTCAATCGGGAATTTGTTGGTGAACAAAAATGGGAATTCTCGATGTTGTCGCTTCGTTGCGCTGACAGCCGCAATCAGAAAGGACAGCTATCTGTAACTAAACTCATCCCCTGAAGCAGCGTCGTCAGGGTCCAGTCGCTGATTGGTGGACAAGGCCAAGATGGGATAAAGTGTCGCCGAACCGAGCTTGTTCCTGAATCAAGGTCGGCTTTAAAGCGGATTTGCTCGAGTAGCGGGGTCCACTACAAATATTAGCCATCATCTATCATGAAGCTGTTATTCTAGAGGGCAGCTTTCAGACATCGGCTAGTTACCTAGGTAGGTTAACGGCTACACCGAGTATCATGATATACTGTATCTGGATTTCTTGAGTCCATGTGTGAAATTTCAAGCAAACAAGCCCGGGACTTACACTTGAGGATTGATGGTTTCTTCGAAGTTAACATGGGATTGTGCTTAAGCCACTTTAGATCGGGGGAATGATCGCTGTTACAGATGAAGAGATGTTTCTCTTGTCAATGCTTGTCACTCATTATTTTTATGATCGGAACGAATATTAGTCCTTGAACTTGGGATGGATTAACTTCAGGTAATACTTGCCTTTGTTTATTCAAGGTATTTCAACTGCAGATATCGTGTCATATGTCGAAGTGTCTACTGAAACTGCGTTTTCGGACGCTGGGCTCATGATATATAGCCAGTGCTATGTCCTAACAAATGAGAAGCTGGATTGATAAAGCCATATATCATATAAAGTAATGCTTGAGCATTTCAAAGAATACTGTGGGATTGTGTGCTACATAATTTTGAGGTATCCCAGACGACAAAGGTCCAATAGACAAATGCTTGGTCAAGTCACAAGCACTGACGCAATCGTTCTCGGTGATTTATGGAACGAAAGGCGTGCTGGAATTGTACGGAGTAGAAAGTCACCATTTTAACACGGGAAATCTACTATCCTGGAATAAAGTTGATATCCATGCTGTACTTCGAGAAATTGCTCAACGATTGCACTGCACTCTCTTGACTATTGTGAGTATTTGGAAGGGTTTAGACACGGATATATGAAGATTCAAATAGTTGTCCATGACAGTGATGCTGTTTGGGGAATATTGTTCACTTAGGTATGTCCCATTCCGACAACCTCTTAAAGTGCAGGAGGATGATCCGATAGAGATTTCATGGATGATCATCATGTGTATCAATTCAAGGAGTTGAAGTATTCCAAGAAACACCACCTAACAGAAATCTGCTCGGTCCGACTGTTTCTCGACAAAGTCGATCATCTCAGAACTGTTGAATGAATACTGGGTCCGTCATCCATTTTCTGGGGGATTTTCAAGGGCAATGTTGGTTCGGACCAGTCCCCACCATCTCGATCCTCCGAGATAAAGTAAATGGAGAATATGGAGAAGTAGATGGGTCGAGCGTTGGTGTGCATGGATGTCAATTGCTTAAATCAAGCTCACATGTTTAGATATCATGGTTTGAACTGTAATTGAAGCCTGTTAAACCCGATCAACGGGAATACGAATCACGTGTTCTCCCCTGAAGTCAATCATCTGGGCGCCGAGACGGGAGACCACGCGAACGACAACGGGACAAGGTAAACTTGGCATCTGGACATCTTGGCATACCAGACCCTGGGTCGCGAATCGGAAAAGTGTGCCGATAAGCGCCTTGGCATTGAACAAAGATACGACGACATGTTCTGTGTTTGAAGCATTAACAACACCAAAAGCGCACTCAAAAATGAGGAAAATAGCATGAAGATAGACATTTAGAACAGACAGATAACAATGTCAATTAGGTTTTCGGCAGAAGCGAAAGAATTGGGTGAATCGGGGTGGATAAACCTTGCAGGGCGGGCTCCTCCATTCAATTCAGGCAAGGCACGGCAAGTCTGGAATCCTGGGCTGGCGTCGTACGTTGGCTGGCTTGGTTGTAATGGAGACCATTCTTTGCAACGGCGTAAAGCTTCCAGAACCCAACGGTCATCTCTGTCGACAGTTGACATTGGATATAACAACAGAGGACATGCGGTATTCGTATTAGTTACAGAGTAAAGAGTCTGTACTGTCTGTAGCTGTAACTGTAGCTGTAGCTGTAGCGCAAGATCAAAACAAGAACAAACCATCAACTCAAACCATTCCCCAACCCCTGATCACTTCGTATCAATGCGTAATCATGCTGCAGCAAAAAATAGGTACCTGACGCCGCTAATGTGACGGTTCCCGGGTCTCGCTCACTCCGTTTGAGCCACTCAACAGCTCGTGTCACCCTCCTTGTTCGCGATCCACCGTCAATCTCATTGGTTGTGGCCTCTGTTTCTCCCTCCCTCTCTCGCTCCCTTTTAATTGCATTGCGCGCTTCTGCATGTACCTTACCTTGCGGCAAGTACCTAAGGTATTCCTACTAACTAACTACCTAACGCACGCATTAACCCCCGTCGCCCGTTTCCATTTCTTTTCCTTGGCACTTTGACTTCTTCAACAACATCGATTCATCGCAGACTTTACGTCAACCGTTTGTCCTTTTAATCCGTCAGATCGACGCACGCTCTTTGTCTGCTCGGTCTATTTACGATAAATTTTACAGCTTTATCGATATTTCGACCAAGCCCTCGCTGGGCGCGTCTACCGCTCGTTCCCGTCGATCCCCATCGCTCGCTTCATTTCACTCACATTCGCCCACGATGAAGTCCATTTTTTCAGCTGGCGCCGTTGCGCTTTTGGCCTCAACGGGTTTCGTCAACGCCCAGTCGCCTTATAGCATTGCGTCCACAGGTGCGGTCACCCCAACGGTTAGCTCAGAGGTAAACAGACATTGACTTTGGCAATAGACGACATCAAGAAGTCAGCCAAGCAACTCGCCGCTGATTTGATCACATACTACCACGGAGACGACCCTGGCGGCATTCCTGGTATTCTGCCTGGCCCTCCCCCCAATGGTGATTACTACTGGTGGGAAGGTGGTGCCATGTGGGGGACGTATATGGATTACTGGAAGTGCACCGGCGATTCTACTTACAACAAGGTGGTGATGCAGGCCATGCAGTTCCAAGTCGGCGATGATCAGGACTACCAACCTGCCAACGTTACTCTGTCCCTCGGAAACGACGATCAAGGTTTCTGGGGAATGTCGGCCATGCTGGCTGCTGAGCTGGACTTCCCCAACCCTGCTTCAGACCAGCCTGGATGGCTTGCCCTCGCTCAGGCCGTTTTCAACACTCAGGCCAATCCTGATCGACATGACAGCACTTGCAACGGTGGTCTTCGATGGCAGATTCCTCGAACCAACAACGGTTACGATTACAAGAACAGTCAGCGCTCCTGTTGGGATATTTACCTTATCTATTCTGTGCTAACTTCTCAAAGGTATTGCTAATGGATGCTTCTTCAACCTGGGTGCCCGACTTGCTCGCTACACTGGCAACAAGACTTATTCCGACTGGGCTGAGAAGACCTGGGACTGGATAGAGGGCGTTGGTTTCCTTGACCCCGCCACTTATAAGATTTATGACGGTGCTCATGTCGGAACAAACTGTACCGATATCAACAAGGCTCAGTTCTCTTATAACTCTGGCGTCTTCCTCCAAGGCGCTGCTTTCATGTATAACTATGTAAGTCGGCCCAAACATGATGCTGATGATGTTTCACTGACTTCTTCAGACCGATGGTGAGCAGAAATGGAAGGATCGTGTAGACAAATTGGTCGACGCTACTATCAGCAACTTCTTCCCCAAGGATATCGCTGTCGAGATTGCGTGTGAGAACCACGGCACCTGCACCACCGATATGTACTCATTCAAGGGCTACGTCCACCGTTGGATGTCTCAGGCAACACATCTCGCTCCCTTTATCAAGCCAAAGGTCCTTCCTGTTCTCCAGACATCAACCGAAGCTGCCATCAAGCAATGCACTGGAGGAGACAACAAGCGTACTTGCGGCTTTAAGTGGGCCAGCGGTGTCTATGATGGCAAGACAGGTGCCGGCCAGCAGATGAACGTCCTTGCTGCCGTTTCGTCTCTGCTCATGGAGAACACACCTCCTCCTGTCACAGCCAAGAGTGGAGGTACATCCAAGGGTAACCCCAACGCCGGCAACGTCGGAGACGGCAAGATTGACAGAACCTACAAGCCTTTGACCACTGCCGACAGGGCTGGTGCTGGTATTATCACTTTCTTGGTTCTGTCCTTCGCATGCGGCATCTTTGGCTGGATGAGCATGGGCAAATAGAGGATCTTTCTCGATTTCTGAATATGCCGAAAGACGAAGTCCGGCATGCACAATTGTGCTTCTTTTGCAGCCTTGTATTTGGAATCTGAAGAAATGATCTCTGGGGCGTTGGATGGAGTATACTTGACCTAAATAGCCTGGTAGGCTGGATATCTATTCTCAATGTTATAATGTTTTACCATTTACTCTTTGCCTTGCAGCTAGTGAGAACATTCACACAATTCTACTAATGCTCAAAGGCCCAAAGGCTTTGCCATACAACTAACGACCGATATAAGTACATCCCATCACGGTCTGAATGAGCGAATTGGGCATTTATTGAAAACTCAATGGATTTCGTTATGGCCACATGGAACAAATTTGAGAAACTGGGCCACACTCAGGGGAACTGGCATGACAGCACAATAGAGTTTGGCAAAAGTCGGTATGTTTTTCTCTGTGCTTCCGCAGATCCTGATGATCTATAGAACATCTCGCTTCTGGATACTCGGCAATTCGAACACTGCCATGAAACGGAGGCGGTATGGAAAGGCGACGTGATGCTTCAACGGTCGCCTTGAAACGTTAATGGTTTGGGCTTCGTGATGGGGTTGTGCCATTGTGTGGGACTGAGACGAACTGGCTTTCTCTTAACAGGTCTTATAATACCCAGGAGAAGCCTTGAAAGGATGATGGCTGCATCCTCAAATTCAACGCCAGCTGTCGTTGGAAAACATCGTCTTGAGGTCCAATAGTGGGGTAAGACTTCATTTCAAGAAAACTTCAGAGGCGCTGACAAACTGGCACATGACCAACTATACGATGTCTAGTGCCACTTGGGAACGGCAGCAACATGCCACATCAATAAACTTCTATGTTTACATTGAAAATTGGAATGGCATGGGTTGACTGAAAACGCTCTACTTTACGAAGCACCTCGAAGTTGGACAGTATAGGCGACATGTACGGAATACTCGGAAAGTCGGAAAGTTCGGTGTTGATGGGCTGCTCTCTTACTCGCTATGTCTATATTTACTACAGAATAGTCTATTCAGATGGAGCATATCCGTTTTTGGAACAAGATCTGGGGAAGAAATGTAGGCCAAGCAGGGCTCGGATCTGATTACATGGGGAGCGTCGAGATCTCGGTCAAAGCAAAGCACAAGTTGGTGAGACGATGGGGTATCAACCTTTCTATCTCGTAAAAGATGGGATTTGGATCTCGAAAACGAGAAAGACCATTGTTCATCAATTAAGATTTGAGGGACACAACCTAGATCTAAGGCGGGAGTGGCGGCTGCTAGCCTGTTGTCTCTAGAAAGATGCTGGATGGAGATGTGGTAACTCTCCTTGGTTGTCTGTACATCAGACTGAAGTCACTTTTGTGTTTCTGAAGTGGAGAAGCTGTTGCCCGTACAGCCAAACTCACGATGCATGGCTTGTAGTCTATTGATCGCTCTGATGGACCTGTCTCAGAGTCTCAAGGTCTCACCACCAAAAGGCCCCATTCAACTACAGGGTCTCATTGACAACGTGTTCTGTTACACTTACGCTTCTCCTCTCATGACGACGACATCACAAGGCAAAATTGCAAGGAATTATCTGGGTCTGGGTTGTCATATCCAATATCCAAAGCACATCGTCGTCTTCCAAGATGACGCTAACGCAAAGACGTCCTAGTCGTGGATCCTTGCATCCCTGCATCAACCAATAGCTCGGGGGAGTGCATTTCCATGGGGTAATTCTTACATACTAAAAACTCTAGGAGATCCAGGAACACAATTTGGTTGAAAATCTGGGGGGACCGCGTGACAGCGCCATTTCTCTGGGCAAGGAACAGCTTTGAGATCACACGCACAGTGCTTGCCGTTAACTGCAAAGCGCAATTGACCAAGAATGTCAGGAGACGAGAAAAAAGCTCTGACTCTTTGCCTCCAAATGCCCAGACTCGTGATCACGTCTCCTATTTGGCCGGCGGCGGCTATGGGATGAGGGAGTGGCGGGTACGGTATTGACATTGACGATCTAAAATGCGGGGAGAAGCGAAGGAACAAGAGAGAAAAAAAAGAAGAAAAAATCTAAAGATGGGTCCATTTGTGGGGTGAGCTCAAAAAGTATCTGCAATTGCGTTTGTTGTGCTGTGTTTGTTTGGCTTGGCTTGGCTGGAGGTACCTAAAGGTAAGGTTATGCTGTGGCCCCCTTGAATAAGGTAAGCTTGAATCGTGGTATAACTACCCAAGCTCTTCCCATCATGACAACCTCTCTTTCTCTTCTCAAGCTCTACTTACTCTTTACGATCCAATCTACAGCTTGACATTGAATCATTTATATCCTCTCCTCATCCTCAACTGAGAAATCAACACAACTTACAATCCACCTACTTCACTTACACAACCACAACCACAACCACAACCACAACCACAATGCCCAGCTACATCCTCACTGAGCCCTCTCCCTCCACAAACGTCTTCGTACGTTCTGGCCGCGGCGGTTACGGCAACATCTCTCGTGCCTCAAAGGACACCACATCATCCTCATCAAACCGCACCGTCCTGACCCCCAGCACAACCACCACTACCCCCTCTCGCCGCTTCTTCAGCGGCATCGGCGGAGCTGGCAACGTCCACCGCGCAAGCGAGCAGCCCTCTGTGTCTCTTGACGACGAGTACGACCGCATTGCTGCCCGTGACCAAATGGCAGCTGGCCATGTCGGCATCGGCGGCGCCGGCAATGTCTTCCACCGCAAGGGTAGCGATGCCGGCTCTGATGCTAGCGACAGCAGCTCCAGCAGCTCCAAGACGAAGCTCTGGGCTCGTGTTAGCAGCACTTTCAGCCGAGACTGAACAGCAACCAGAAACATCAGAAAAAGAAAAGAATGGTTGAGGGTGTTTGTACGAAAAGACATGAATTAGCGACTGGCGTTGTTGGGTTTTGATATTTGGACCAAAATATAATGGGGACCTCAGAGCAAATGGGTTGACGATTATACCCCGGATGTACGGTTGGCACTGACAATTGAGAGGGGCGATATGAAACTGCCCTTCTACTCTTGTCTTGCCTGTATGATGTTTGTTTCTGGTGAAGATTTATATACCCCCGAGCGCAGCTCTTTCCATTAATAAAAGCATCACTACTTATTACTCTTACTTCTCACCATCGTGACTTGTGTATCCTCAAGGAGCAAGCAAGCTGCTGCCATTATCTAACATCCGGGTGGCAGTATAAACAGATCTAAAGGCTTGCAGAGATATACTAAGACTTACCCAAGTCTTTTCATCACTTGGGCCAAAAGTCCTAAATATCCTTGTCATTCCCATGTCTATAAATGATGCTCAGAGACAGAGACTCTTTAATTGAGAGAACAACTTCACAAAGCTAAACACAATCTCAACACATCAGGGTATCATTAGGCTTCCTCTATCTGGCAAAGGTTGTCTACAAGTGCACTGGTGTCTCTACACACCAAGCAGCACTACATCTTCCATTCCATGCAAGGCTTCTGCATCGCTCTATCAACAGCAGCGCGTCAAAGGGGGGTGGCTGGGGTTGTGAGGGCTTGCGATCACAAAAGGTCAAGGTCATCTCGATCATAAAGGCCCAGACGGCGAAAAGAATCAGTGTCGATGAGCTCAGGCATGTTCATGTTCATGTCCGATTGTTTCGTCGTTATGGCTGCATCACAAAGATGCGAAGTCAAAGGGTGACACGCATACGCCATTCTTACGTGAACTTGGTATGGATAATGTCGGGGTTCTCGTGCCAGTCATCAATGCTCACCCACATCTGTCACACGTTAGTATAGTAATGAAAGGAAGCACGGTTACACCACTGACCTTTCGGAATGTACTTAATCCAGCTAGAATGCTGCCTCCAATCCAGGTAGAGTACTTTCTCTCTGGTGGCGCAAAGATCTTGATCCTCATATCCTTGACAGCCAGTTTTTGCAACTCTGTCAAAAGACGGTCACCAAAGCCCTTTGTCAACGTGCTGCCTCCGGAGAGCACAATGTTGCTGTAGAGAGACTTTCGTAGGTCGAGATCTGTTCGATTGATAGCATCAACGACAATCTGGTGTACACCAGGATATTCGAGACCGATAATCTCAGGATCAAAGAGGATCTCGGGTGCTCTGAAGCGTTCCGCACCAATCTTCAATACGTTAGCGTATCCAAACACTGAGCAGAGAACAAAAAATCTCACCTTGAGCTTGAAGCCGTCTGGAAGCACATACTCGGCAAACTTGCTCTCATTGGGTTTCACACCGACCCAATCCCTCTCCTCTTTCCGTGGATCATGAGCAACATAGGAGACGCTCTCCTTGATTAACCTCACAACTTCCTTCTCAGCACTCGTGTGGAAGACATATCCACTCTTCCGTAGCAACGTCTGCATGTACTCAGTCACGTCTCGGCCTGCCACGTCGATTCGGCGAATACTGCTGGGCATGGCGAAACCCTCGTAAACAGGTACAGCATGAGAAACACCGTCACCAGAGTCGAGAACAATACCGGTCGTTCGGCCACTGGCGTATAGTGATAACACGGCTTGGATAGATGTATGGAGTGCGGGGACATTGAATGTCTCAAAGAGGATCTGGGCGGCCGTGTCGCGATTGCTTCGGGGGTTCAAAGGAGGTTCCGTCAATAAAACGGGATGCTGTAGGATGTCAGTGTAATTGCACAGCTACGGACTTGAGCAACATACCTCTTCGCTGAGAGTCTTCAATCCTTCACCGTAAACATACTCCCAGATCCTCTCCATATCGTCCCAGTCGGTGACAATACCATGCTCGAGGGGATACCGAATTTTGAGCAGCCCTCTCAATTCCGTTGAGGCCTTTTGTCCTATGAATACCTCCCCCTCGAGGGCACCCGCGAGAACTCTCAGATGCTTCGGTCGACCAACCCACGAGGGAAAGTAACATTTTGGTAGATCATCGCCTGCGAAACCAGCTCGAATGGTGCCAGATCCGTTATCGAGGACTATAGGCGCATTATGTAAAGAGTCGGCCATGGCGTGTCGGTTTTGGGTCTTCTCCCCGGGTGCTGTATGTCGTCGCTATAATATATCGTTCCCGACTTCTTTGTTACCATACGGGTCCCTTCTGAGCTCCCCAGTGTTCGTCTCGTCCTTTGAGCTCACAGCGAGTAATAGCCTCGAGGCTTCGCGTATTGACTAACAAACAAAGAATCCCACAGTGCGTCTACAGCTCGTCGTATCCATAAAGTGTCTTTCAAGAAAGTTCCGAGCGTTGGATGGTACTGTCTATTTGTTTGTTGTACCCCTGCCAATCAATCCCGTCGAGGCCAATGCCTTGCCCACTAGCAATCTGCCAGCTTCAGGAGGCGCCCCGTGGCAGTACTCGAGTCACGTGAGTCCGAGGAACCCCTTCAACGCCTCAGGCAGCAGCACTTTAAGTGCTTCGCGTGAAGGCGCGTCTCGTCAACCGTGGACCGCGTCTTTGACGTGAACTCATATTACCTAGCCAACTTGCACCTTGGGAAGAGCTTTCGACGACACTGCAGAGCCCATTTGCAACGTTCAATTCGACCTCTCTTTTGCCGCTGATGACCATTACGAGCTCTGTCTTGCACTGCTAATCCTCCCGCTTAATCCTCTCCGCTCTCGTCCCATCAGCACCACGCATGGTCCCAGAATTGCTTCATCTTAGCCGCCCACATGGTCAAGGCCAATGCTAATGCAGCAGCAGCTGCTGCTGCTTCTGGACCCGGTGTCTACAGCGCAGTATACAGTGGTGTAAGTCTTTTCAGTTGCTGCGGCCTCTTTTATGTGACTCTATTGGTGCATTGTTCTCAACAGCTTTGTTTGAAGATGGGGCGTCCTGAGCAGCAGATGTCTTGAATGAAGCATGCCCCTGATACTACTATCCCCCACTAGTACTCTCAATCCAATGCCTTTACTAATCAATTCTCTTTCAGATTCCTGTATACGAATTCCAGTTTGGTGGTGACCTCAAAGAACATGTGATGCGAAGGAGACACGATAACTGGATCAATGCGACGCATATTCTTAAGGCTGCTGGGTTCGACAAGCCAGCCCGAACCAGAATTCTCGAGCGAGATGTACAGAAAGACGTTCATGAGAAAATCCAAGGTGGCTATGGAAAATACCAAGGTTGGCCGACTCCTCAATTACGACGTTCATCATCTAACACCATCGCACAGGTACTTGGATACCACTCGAGAGCGGGCAAGCATTAGCAGAGCGGCACAGTGTATTCGATCGATTGCGACCAATCTTTGAATATGTCGCTGGTGCGGAGAGCCCACCTCCTGCTCCCAGGCATGCTAGTAAACCCAAGGGACCGAAGTCTAAGCCTCCGCTACCCAAATGGAACAGTATGTCGAGTATGATATCATATAGGATCCAGCTGACAGTTATCAGATCCACCTCCAGCTCCAGCTCCTGCGCCCGTAATTCATGATGATCCCGATACGGTAATGGGTGACGAAGATACACCAGATAACCTCACAGTGGCATCAGCATCGTACATGGCTGAAGACGAACGTTTTGAGATGCCCCAAGTGCCAGGCACAGGACGTAAACGTAGAAGAGACGACAGCAACCTGCAAGACCTTACCGAGCAGCAACATGCGCTATACGGCGACGAGCTTCTCGACTACTTCCTCCTCAGTAAGACAGACCAACCAGCAGTGAAGCCTGATCCACCCGCCAACTTTCAACCTAACTGGCCGATCGATGCGGAGGATCATACCGCGCTTCACTGGGCGTCTGCAATGGGAGATGTTGATGTTGTCAAACAACTCAAGCGATTCAACGCATCATCCACTGTCAGAAACATACGTGGCGAGACACCGTTCATGCACTCAGTAAACTTTACGAACTGTTACGAGAAGCAGAGCTTTCCCGTCATTATGAAAGAGCTATTCGTTACATTCGATGCTCGTGACAATATGGGCTGTACAGTGATACATCATGCGGCTGTTATGAAGAACGGCAGAGTATTCAACTCATCATGCTCACGGTACTACTTGGACAATATTCTCAATAAACTTCAGGAGAGCCTAGAACCAATCGCATTCCAGAGATTGCTGGATGTTCAAGATAACGACGGAAATACAGCATTACACCTTGCGGCGCAGCGGAACGCTAGGAAGTGCATAAGAGCACTATTAGGACGCAACGCTTCATCGGATCTTACGAATAACGACGGAGTCAGAGCAGAGGATCTTATTATGGATTTGAACGCGACGAAGAAAGAACGTGGACCTCAACGATCGTCGTCTCCTTTTGCCCCTGAATCCCAACGGCATGCTTCTTTCAAGGATGCGTTGCTCGAGAAGGCGAACCGGCAACCTCCGGTGGCTTTCCTGTCTGCGGCTGCAAACACTGTCCAGTCACGGATCACACCGCTGATCATGGAGAAGTTCCAGGATCTAGCTAAGAGCTACGAAGAGGAATGGCGGGAGAAGGATGTAGCAGAGGCAGAAGCGAAGCGAATCTTAGCCAACACCCAGGCAGATCTGAATGCCCTCCGGCAAAACATAACGGACGCTGAGGGACAGCTCGAGTCAGAAGAAGCGGCGTCCAAAAACAACCAAGAAGCCAACTTAGCCAAGCATCAGGTGCTGTCACTCATCACACACCAAAATCGCTTACATGTTCAGCGGTCAGTGGACAGCGAACTCAGCCGCATCAATGGCGATGGAGGCGTGCAGGAGGAGTCATACGAAGAGAGGCTGAGTCTCGCCCGCCAACTAAGCACATTGCTTGCGGAGCAACGGACGGCTGAGACGGACTATGTTGAGGCGCTGAGCATGGTGGGGACAGGTGAGAAGATTGAAAAGTATAGGAAACTTCTCAAGAGGTGTCTCGATCCGAAGGAGGGCGAGAGCCTGGACACAAATCTCGACAGCCTGATCGAGATGATGGAAGAAGAGCGGGACGAGGATGGTATGGTTGGCGCTATGGAGCCCGAGCCAATGGAGCTGTCAGGTGGCATCTAGTGAACATCATTGGGCTCTCCGTTGCGGATCTAGCTCCTCTATTCTCTTGCTCTTTTGTTTTGACGAAGGGACTTAGATATATCCTTATTCGTTAGGGGCGCGCATAGTTACGGGGTTGGTTAAACCTCTGCTAGTCTTGGGAGGATTTAGCGGAAGCATACTTTCTACGAAGGAATGGGCGATGGGTGTATGCAATTTTGCACGATAGACCTGAGCGCAAGCGAGGTGATAGTTACCTATAAAATATACTTGCTCTTGAACTCAGAACTAGCTTTTTCCGGGGAAGTCGGTCAGTGGCACTTGAGAACCAACCACCAGGTCAACGGCCAGAGTTAGTCGATCAAACTAATAAGGTGCACTGCCGGAGACGGCTTGACGCCAATGCATTCGATAGAGGGGGGATTCCAAGTTATCGGAACCGAGGTACTCACTAACTTCCAAGTTGTGAGGATAGCGCCGAGGCTTGTCAGCCAGCCTCATGCTTCTGTGCCTTACCGATTTGCTCAACTTGACCATAGTACACCAACAGGAAGGGCTCCAGCACCGATAATGCGGCTGATATTGATTTCTAGTAGCGGTGATCCCTGGGTTATATTCTCAAAGAGGCTTGGTCATGCGCAAGCCATCTTCTTCGTTCCACTTGAGAGAAATATGCTACGGGACAAAACTTCCTCGAATCAGGTGGTTCGAATGATGTGTTATGATGAGAAGATTTCGGGGTAGTCAGATCACCCGTTTCTCTAACAGATCAGTATCTTCAAGTTCTTGCGCATAACAAGTATCCCACAGACCAGCAAAAAGAGCATGCGTGCCACCAAGCAAAAGAATGGCTCACTCGTTGGAGTGATCGTTGTCCTGATGCGTAATCTGGGAATCGAACCCAAGGGCTCCCCGACGCTGCTCGAATGGCAACGGAGAATTTTACCACTAAACCAATTACGCTGTGGTATTCGATATCTGGTATACGGTTGCTAAGTGTTATATTCCACTCGGTCGGATCTCGGTCGTCGTCGTTACTGTACTTAGGTCTCGTTCTCCAGGACAAGGATTTGAGATTTATTTCCTTTTCCTCAAACAAGAGATTCGGCTAATGTAGCTGACCGCATGAGTCTAAATCATGTGAGTTCATCAATTCATGTGAAGCCGACCCATAACCAAAGTGGGTGCCAAGATTGAGTTTTTCTTGAAGTAAGCATAATTAACGGCCATGTGGATCGGGCGTTGCGAAGTCAATGATGAAGCTCAATATCTGGGCTTTAGTGGTACGGGATGTCAAGAAGCTGGTTGGATCCGCGCTTAGGCCAAGCGGTGAGATGTAATGGCTGGTTCATGGTTGGGTATCCCAGGTGGAGCGAATGTCATTGTTCATCGCGAACCATAGCTCGTGACGATAATGATTGGGATGCTGCTACGGATAGACGCGCCCGCAGTATCTGAAACTGGACACGAACGCGAGTAATTGACTTCTGAGAGTGGCCAGAGTCGTCGCGTATCTTGCGCAATCAATGAGGCCGAGCAATCCGTTGTCAAATTGCGCCGAGCTTGTTCTCCGTGTGCGTTTTTTGTTGTGCTGCGCCAGTCAGACTTGTGCAAGACATTTCCTTGTCAGCAAGGCCCACGTTGAAACACGAGGCTGAAGGCAACAATTTGCCAACTCTCAAAAAGGCAATTCCAGCGATGGCGATGGATGACTCGAGGCCAAGAAGCGGAATAAGACAGGTATTATACCCTGTGCGCATAAAGTATTGGTTCGAGAGAAAGAGAGAGAAAGTCCTAGACAAGGTATATATCTGTGGTGCTTGATATGATTTGAAGGTGCTTCCCGTATCCGTAGGAGGTTCTCCGCCAGTAGTTGTTTGTTTTGCAGGGTTGGCGAGGATTGACTGCAATTGAATGTGACATTGACAAGGATATTGACCAAGGTGGTGGGGACTGGCTCGTAAGGCTGAACAGGGTGCTATTTTTGAACGCTGACCAAGAGTGGTTAGGAGTTCTTGTTAGTCCAAGAGCCAGGCCAGGACAAAATGGCGGAGTTTGCATCCCCGTGTCAGAATGTCGGCGCGGATCCACGGAGGAAAGGATTCCGCCTGATCAAGTTGCATAGCGGCCGATATTTCTGCTAGAGGCACTTGCCGAGACCAGGGTTGTATGAGAGGAAGACTAGCTGTTACACTTTGCGAAAATCGACGTTGTGCTGAGATGCGGCCTATGTTGCATCCACAGCCATACTGAAGGAAAGACATCCACCCACATGAAGAGAAAGCATGGGACTCGCATTACATCCTTGTCATGTCATCATCAAATCGCAGGCGATAATCATCGTATAAGAACGTTAGAAATCTCGGTCACCACCCCAGGCAGCCCAATGGAAACGCTACTGAGGCGCATCTGAAGATCGTTGCTTGATGTGCACTATGGCCAAGCAAGCATGACGATGTGGGAAACGAATCCCATCACGGCTGAAAACCCATTCAGAGTAGGATTGCATGCACCTCTTTGACTAAATGTAACTCTCGGAGCGCGCGGGGTTGTCTTATTGATGTTTGTAAAGACGGGGTTTACCCTCGTATTTTCACTGGCCTCAAGGTGAACCTTTTTTATTCGACCTGAGCTTTGGTAGCGAAAGAGATTGCGTTGCATGCGGCGCAGCCGCATCTCTTGCAATGCGAAGAGACGCCCTAATGTGGCTTCTAGAAGGCAGTAGGGTATCGGTTTACCCTGGGGTGGGTTCAAGTCGTAGCCACGACTGACTCGGTAGCAAGCTGATGAATCCGAGTTTCTGCGGAGAGTAAAGAGAACCTGAATGAAAATTTGTTGTTAGCGATTTACCTGCGACTCTCTTTGATGGCAACTGACAGTTCACTTCCATAGCCCTTGACAGAAGCCTGGACCCCATCGTATTGACAATGAGTCCAGCTGGGCAAGGTTACCGCCTTCGCCGATCCTGGGTCTGTGATTGGCTACCGAAACGCTGGAGAAGGTCTAAAGCGCCAGCAGGGGAAAAGAGAGACATTGGCTTGGCCGAGACTGATGAATTGTTGTAGACAATATTATACTGACGGTCAACCTGAACCATGCGTCTGTGTGGCTTGTGAGATATCATGAACTAGCACGACGCGATGGCCCGTTCGGTATCGGAAATAGGTAATCAAACATGGTTCGAACTGCTTCGACTGAATGTTAGAACCTAGCCGAGTTGAGAGAGGGTATTCGGAGACGGACACGACCAACCGTCGCGTTGCAATGAAATGCAATGTGACGCTTGGCAACAATGTGCGGCGATATCATAATTGCGAATCCTTGTCATGATAGTACAGTACGGATACATCATGCATCATGCACCATGCAATACATTGACGAACTGAGTCACGTCCTTGGTTGAGTTTTTCGATAAAGCAAGATCTAAGCGGCAACCTCTAACTTCCATTGTCAATGTGGGATGGGATGCTGGATGTGAGCGCCTCCTTCCTTCCGTGGTTGGGTGTGAACGTCAAGTTTCAGGCGCCCTTGCAAGCCCAGCGCCAAACGAGGGAAGGCGGCCCCATCCCTTCCATTCTTGTAGCCAATCACGTGTCGCAGTTTCATCGTTTCAGCTGAGTCTGTTCTCTTCAGTGTCACAATCGAGACTGCACTGGACGATCCCCAAGACCAGAGCATCCACCAAGGGCAACGATATCGGGAGGACGGGGATCTCCATCGATGGATGCATTGACCAAAACTCATCCTTCTAGTTCGGAAGCAAGCACTTCCAGCTGCAATGACATGCTGTCCCGCGTCGTGCCGTGTCTTGTACAGCGGCAGGCATCGATCTCCGCGTGGCATGGGTGGTATACAGCCACGCAACACGTCTTTTGATGCATCAAATCGAGGAGAAATGCTCACTAATCATCACCATCCAGCACAGGCATGCTTGAACCAAGAAACCTATCAAACCAACAGATTCCACAATACGAGACCCTTTCAGCCTACAAAGCAACCCCCGAAATGGCGCAGAAACCCATGATGAGGCGCTTCACCAGTCAAAAGGAATTCGAGTTGCATAGGCTCTTCCAGCCCAACAAAAGTTCATGGCAACCATCGTGGTTAGCTCCACATGCAATATCACATACACTTTTCTATCGAATGCAGAGGTAATCGAATAATGACAATAGTCCCGCCATTGATGCTCTTATGATGACTTGCACTGGGCTTGGCTACTGGAGCATCGATTACAGCGGAGGCGGGCTTGCTTGTCTCTCCTCGTGGAGAGACCATTCCAGTTTCGTCAGGCGCCCTATACCCCCAGTGGACAGGGAAAGCGTCCAAGAAGCAAAAGAATTCATAATAACCTTTTATGACCGCGACCGTTACTGCTACTCTACGAATATCGGTTGTTCAAGGTTGCATTGGAAGCGCCTCATGCAGGGACATGTCGGCGCCATTACACCAGTATTGGAAAAAAATGTACCACACCGCTCGGCCTGATAATTGAGATTCGCAAAGCTTCTTGAGAAGCCCTATCGCGATGTGGACACATTCGTCGATCTCGTGCGCCAGTAAGTGTCGGACCAAGCCAATTGTCGCCGCCTTAGATCGTTCGAAAACGGTTCGATAGATGCAGTAGGGATTCCTTCTCTACAGAGGCTTGAGACTTGCCCGATTCCCATGCCACTAACGTAGCCTTGTCTTGCCCAAAAGGCCAAAGGCTCGACATCGTCCCATCTAGCCCAACCAATAGCCGCTAAGATACACCCCTGGCCTGGAACAAGCTCGCCGTAGGGGTCTGTCTCTAGCCCATGGCGTCGCTACAAGTAGGGCTCACCTCAGCTGAAATGCTCAATTTAGCCCATCTTCTGGCGTCACTCCCTCGCCAAACCGGTCAGATTTGGGTTTGGTCAGTCAACTAATCTGCAGGGCTTGGGCCCTGGGGGCTCTAAGCAGATTGCAGTGCGATCGTGGGGCATCATGGCCCAGGGACGCCCGGCTTGGCCAAGCGACTTTTGTGCCTCTGACGCCTTCATTGGAAATCTCGGGCTGAAAACAGGGATGCCAATCTTGTGCAGTCTGCAGGAAACGACACTCACTTCCAACACGCCCTCGGGGTCCAGTACGACCCATCAACCAATTTGCTCTGACTTTATTCGACGACCCCATGGCCAGCTGTTGATAGTTGGACTTTTTGGAGCACGCGGTTCATCAAGTTTCCTTGATCAACTTTGATTGACACGATCCAGCCCGGCTCAGCTTGCGATGACATTGCAATCTCACGCTTGCTTTCAGGATCTCATTCCCTGCCCCCGATTAATGTTTCATCATGAAAACCCCGGTCCTTTCTGAATTACACATGAGATCATGCCAAAAATGTCGCAAGGAGCGATCGACAAAGGGCTCATCCCACTGGCAGCTCTTGTTGAAGTCCTCTAGTGACAGCTTCTTAGAACTCGGGCAACCTTAACCAGAGCCACACTTGCTCAGTCATTTTCAAATCCTTCCAACACCTCCAGAAATCAATACTCCACTTGTCAAAGCCACCCCTACAAGCCAAACGTTGTACCCACGTCCCGGGACCGAAGCCACAGCTAGTCTCGATTAGTAGCCCCTTTGAAAGAGGCTGTCTGAAGCATTTCTTTCCGCTCCTTTGCAAAGAGAATCCATGTTCATTTTCTCCATATTCCTAGCCCAGACACTTGAAGAGCAGGGTGTGGTCGAAGAGGGGTGTCGTACTATCCTTCGACGTTGGGCCCAAAGTTCATCAAGTGATGCTCTTGGCTTGGCTTGCTACATTGACCTTACTCGAGAGTTTCCATCAGTTCATGAACAACCATCATATAAGACTCAGTGCCCCCAGCTACGTAACCTTACACAAATAGCCTGTATTGCTTTTGCACTTTGGCCCTTTGACCTCTCTTATATGCATCTCATATAACAGGCTTCACACCACACCCTGTCTATTCAATCACAACTCGAGCATCACTTTGGTGATCCAGAGACGACCAAGAGGCCACCTACCATATTCGCATTGCTGGGAAATAATCTGACGGCAATCCCCTGGTATAAGTCGACATAATCGGCTCCAGCATTTACTGAGTGTTGAGATTTGCACCGGAAGTTACTTCGTGATCGAGTCATCAGCCAGATAATCTATCTGATACAAGCCACGACCAAAGTCTGGAGACACACAAGGCTTACTCAGGCGCCGCTTTTCTCCAAACGAAACTCGTTTTCTCTTTCTGACCAAGCGCCCTTAACCGCGGGTGTCTGAAGCATAGCCTTGGATCGACCGGATTCAAGACCACCGACAAGACAACCCTGTCTATTCAGCCCGGCCCAGCCTTCTTGTCGACAGAGTCGACTCCGCCCAATCAACCCAGACGAGGATTGTCAACGCAACGGGCAAGCATACCCCCAGAAAGTCACCGTCTGACCGCAGAAAGTAGAGTGACCTTTGGCCCCGCCAAGTTACCGACGGCGCCAAAATTAAGTTTCCGCGAATATATCAATCAATCACTGACATAAACGACGCACCATGGCCGTAACTAATCGAGGTGTAACACAACTTACACCTGACACCACCTCCTCAACGTCAACTCACAGCAACTACTTGAACAAGTCGTCTTCCTCCTTTCAGACTCTTCAAGCTGGCCTCGCAATCTTTGCTGTTGCTGTCATCACACGTTTTTGCGTTTTACGACTCTACCTATGGTTGCGACAGATGCGCGGCTTGGATCAGCAAACCCTACCCATCTCATCGTTGTCGCATACTCGACGGCTTCAGTCGCAACCCTTTTGGGCTATGAATGAGAAGACTATGACGCCGCCTGTTAACCAGGAGGATATGGCCCCTGAGGATATGTTGCATGCCAAGCAAACAAACAAGAAACTGGTCGTCGACCCCAACTGGCAGAATACAGACAATCTTATGTCCAGACATGTCATGTCGCGGCCACCTCCTGCACCACCTCTGACGCCGCCTGAGCTGAGCACTGCCGTCTTCACTTTTGATGACCGCCCACGACCAGGCGAGGATAGTTTTATTCGTCAACCTAACCCCGATTACATGTCGTCGACAGCCAACGCTGTTCTGCCTGACAACTCAGCGTCAACATCGGTCACTCGCCGGCGCTCTTACAACAAAACTCTTCCTATCGGAGTTCCCGTGTCTCAGTCATCCCAAGGGATGTCGGATGCTGCCGATCTGACTTTTTCGCCCAGTTCCTACCCACCTGCAAGCCCGTTGCTTCCACCGGCCCCACCCAACGCAGGAACCGTGGAGATCGGCGTCCAGGGCGAGATCATTGGTGTTCTCGACTCCGAAGGCGCCGGATGGACGAGACATACGCGTGTCTATGGCGGCGGAGTCTGCCTTGCATGTGCTGCCTCCGGTGGCAATCACGGGGGCGGTTTCTACGGAGCAACAGTACGGCCTGAGGAGATGCGATGACGAGTTGACAGTTTCGTGTTGACCAGGTGTACTACTGTCAGTTGACTTTTCCGACCAAATGTGATTGGCACTTTTGGACCGGTATAGAGGCCCATGTGTAACGACCGTTTACGACTTATGTTAGAGGTGGACGTGGTGCAACAACTGCGCTTCTGGGCAAATTTTTTCTTTTCTCATGTCTTAATTGTTTTCGGTTTTGGATTTGGGTTGGATCTTTGTTTTGCAATGCCCAGTATAATATACCCCTTAAGGTACTCATCTACTTTAATGGCTATTAGGCTAAGGGCGCATGGAACTGAAGATGTATTTCATAAAGTTTTTTATGTCGAGGTTAGATCTTGGCTCATGATGATATAATGACCTGTTTTCTTTCAGAAAATCTTATTCTTGCTATCTCTGCCAGGCACAGGCATCGTAGCATGATGACTGAATCATTCTCATCATCTACGTATGTAAAGCCCCACATTGATCTTACACCCGAAGGCGCTCGCGAATGCCCTCAACAGAGCTCCGTAATCGACGGGGACTTTGACTCGGACTGCTCGGGTCGCCATTCGAACACGTCTTCAAGTCCTTGTAAAAGTAAGCAGCCTCGAGGGCATATCACGGGATTTGTACCATGAAGCTCTCGTCAGCCTTACAGAGGAGTCTGCCACAATAAATACCTTGCAAGTGCTTATCGTAGGACTAAGCCTCGGGCGTATCCCAGAGAAGATACCCGATGCCCGAATGGATCACCAAATACAGAAACAACCTAGAAGATCACCAGAGACTAAAAGCCGTTGCAAAGCCTCATGCGGGAGGGGAACACTCGCACGTCATGCAGCCTATGCAGGCAGGTCTAGGACCGAAGATCAAACCAACGACTTATACACCTCTCATCGAATCCAGGTGATTTACCCGCCCGCACCTAAGCTTACCTTGCGTCTCTGATCGGCGATGTGTGCCGAGTTCTCTTGGCCTATGATGTTCCGGCACGGTAAGCTCTTGAAGGAATAGGGGTGGCTTCTTTCTGCTTAGGATAGGATGGTACAAAGGCGGCTGGGAACAAGTTAGAGATCTCACGTCAGATGAAAGGAAATTACCCCCAAGGTCGTGTGCGATGAGCGGGTGATCACGGGGAACGAGGACATGTGCTCGTGAGAAGAGGGGGCTTATAGGGCTGATATTGAGAGACTGGGTTGTCACATGGAGTGAGAGCTAGGTACGGGATACGACCAAACTGAATCGAAGTCCTAGTCTGCGGAGTTAGTTCTGTCAGAAACAAGAACAGACTATCTAACCCCCTTGCTGATGGCTTTTGTGAAGAGAGGTACGCTTGGTCTAGGATAGAAAGATTTATAACAAAGCCCAACTGTGGGACTTTTGTATCATGCCCGGATGACGTGTTTCGTGCATCTGCATATGCTATAGGGCCTGGGATATTGAAACACTCTTTTGATATGGCCGCAGATTTGGCCTCGCTATGTAAGTGGACAACTGGGATGGTCGAAAGATGATGCCCCTTTTGGATGCTTCTGGCGCGATGCTTTAGGTGTTTGCATATTCGAAGGGGCAAGTGTAATTGGGGAACATCGTGGGAGATCAAGCATGGTTGTGGTGTCACTAACAGCTTGCAGCTTGTATACATTACATATGGCCGCTTTGTGTTCCTTTCCCTGTTTTGTGAGAGGAGCTTATTGGTTCAGACGCATTGTAGCCTGTGTATCCGTTTAGTGTGCGTTGTAGTGCATCTTTTTGAGGTTCTCAGGATACATTTCTCTCCGACGACCAACGTTCGGTCCGAGTTGACACGGAGTTTGTGATATGACTTGGTCAGGACCTTGATAGCAAGCCGCGTCGTGATGAGCAGGAACAGGGAATCGGAAACTCAGTATCTTATTCCTAGTGTAGCTACCATCAAGCCATTCGTAGATTAGTCGTCATGTTGAGGGGTTACTTGTTTGTTCGTCTAGTTCAAGATGGAACTTGAAATGGTCAAGGTCGATCTCGCCAAGGTTCTAGCCATGCTTGGCGGCCTAGGGCTGAACTGGGGGTTACCTAGGTATCTAAGAGCAAGCGAGCCAGTGTGAGGTGACTAGACAATGCCATTAATTACTTCTAGTAAGTACTATATGCCGAAGGGAACTTTGGGCATCACGTGGTTCTCATTCTGTGGTAATGCTTATAATAACAAGGTCCTTCTCCGTCTATTATGCCAGTTTGATGCTGGCTATTATCCCACATTGAAATTGTGCTTGATGATACATATACGCTTTGTGTTACTATGCTCTCTTGGATTAATTAATTACCTCTCTACAAGACTTGTTTCTGGTTCGGATAATATGAGTACGTTGGACTTGTCTCTTCAAAATCAGCACCGTAACACAATAGAGAAGATCGTCGTGGGTAACCAAGAATGAGTATGCTGGCCTTTATGTGTAGCCACTTACTCAATTATCTCACTTACCAAGTAAAGATCTCGTTGATAACTAGGTGCCCTTCCTTACAAGTTCGAAATGCAGTCCAGGATTTCTGTCTAAAGTCGTCATGTGGTATTAATGTTCTCAGATTCACAAGTAGAAACCCTCATCTCAACGCTTCCTTCTACAGTTCTCCCTCAGTCATCCTTGCGGATAGTACTATTGACTTACTGGTAGCAATTATTGTTGTTGTTATATTTTGAGACTTTCTATGGTGTTTCTCGAGGTTGTCAGAAGTCGTTGGAACCGCCGTGGTTCAATTTAACAACGTTCCAGAACATACTTTGCAGGATATCGAACGATAGCCTGTGTATTTGGCGGCGATTTTTTATTTTCAATTAAACAAAAAAAATACCATGCTGTACTGATTCCGCCTCAGATAATGGACAGTTGGGGCTTCACAATAGATATAGGGTACATGCTTAGTCTTGGTGACTTGAATAGCCAACATGAGCTGGGTCTTTATTTACCCAGGGCACAACCTAATTTCCGCTGGAATACCTTTCTTTTGTGGGTATTAGTCTTACATGAACTACATATCACAATGATGTTGTTCAACTTCCAGCATCACATATCTGGTCGTTGGGTTTGTACATTACAGTGTTACTTGCAGTGTCTATCACAATCGAAAGGAGGACAATCACACCTATTTTTCCTTTGTCGAAGCGGTGGCAGTGATAAGATAATTATCGAAAGACGTACAAGTAATATCGAGGTCCTGAATTGCGTCATGTCGGTGAAGTGAAAGTCGAAGCTCATCAACACTCGGTCCACACAGGCCATAGTCTAGTATGAGTTCGATAACACAGAGTAACGGCCGCGACCTTCTCGGGTCTCAGCATTGTCCAACGCGGTCATTCAATCGCATCTGGAACGTCTTATCCAAGTGGTGTCGATAGCCTCTTCCCGTCCCACGAGAACAGCCTCGGTCACCTCATTCACATCTCAAGACAAACCCGACGATCTGGTCTAAACTCTACCGAACTGCCGGCATCCGCTTCGTTTGATTGAAGTACCAGTCGATGAAGGTTTGACTAGGTAGGGACAGCGTGTCCATCCGATCTACCGAGTGAGGCTCCGTGTCAATTTATACAGAGTTTACTAGGGACGTGGAACTTGCATATGTCTGGCGCAGTTACGACATAACTACTGCAAGTCGCTGGTGTACGAGCAATGCGAAGCAGCTAATGTCACAGAAGCGAAAGAGACTTGGTAATTTGAACTCAATAAGACTTTCAAGAAAAGTTTTGGTTTGAAGTCGTGACACATCTCAGACTCATTGATGCAGGGTAGGTTGATAGACTTGGTGAAATTACTCCGTCGTCTCCTCTGATCTGTTGCAGGGTCAGTTGCGGCACATCACCATCTCAACGGCCAAAAGCATAATCTACCCTTGCAATTAAAGATTCTCCTCTAATTATGAAAATAATTGGTTCAAGTCAATAGCTTCCACGCTATCGATTCGACTACTCGGGCATAACCGCGACGGCGGCTGCAAGGTCTCAGACATGCAAATCACAACAAGCAAAAGCTCTAGACCTTCGGTTACACGCACTTGACGCTAATAAAATACTAAATACGGTATGTAAACAGTGCAGATGCCCCTATTGTAAGCGCCGTGAGCAATACATGATGGCTGCATATCTGCATGCGGTTGCACATTGTGATGTTGTGCGTCTTGCGTCTCTCGCTAGTGAATCATTGGTGCTGAGCCGTTGGCAAGCGCGTAAAGGGCGGTTGGGAGGTTATGATATTGGTTGTTAGACGCGATCTGCAAGAAATACCAATTGTACATATACCTGATAAAGCCGTACTGTATGAAAGGGGAGGTCTGCACGTAAGCGCGAGGATGAGGGATGCATATGCGGCAATAAATGAATGGTTCGTGATGTGGGTTGTGGACGAAAACATTGCAATTGAAGCCGGTGTTGGTTGCGCTCAGGCGCCAAATTGCATACTAGAGACATAGTAAGAGCATGGTATTTGTCAAAAAAATATGCAGAGAACCAAGAGAGCCGACGGTGGCCTATAGCTCGAAACTGCATGTTTTGACCAGCAGCTTACACCACTGAAACAACACAGAACCAACACACATTCCTACAATGGCGTCAGTCAAGAATGGCGGATGGGTTTCGGTACCTCCCCGCGCAGAATAAGGGAGATCAAGACATGTCTAGGCATGCCTCTTTGTGAACCCCAGCTAGGCTCAAGACATGGAGCGGGTAAATGAACTAGTTCATTTTTGGGTTATATTATCTTGTTCGTGATGGCGCCTTGCAACCTGTCTCCTATCTTCAAAGCCCCTGCATAAGATTGAGACGAACACGACCACGTATTGCATTAGGGGTCAAGTTAACCTACACTGACACAAACCCAAAAAGCTTCTTGGTGTGTATTTGTGCATGTGCGTACGGTTGCATGTACCTGCGTTTGGACAGGCTGCAGGCAGTACCCTCGCTTGTCCCAGACGTATTCGGTGGCTACGGTGCCGTAGTGTTTCGTTTCTCAATGGTTCAAGACAAGGGTCCAGTCCATGGTACATCAAAGCTCATTCCAAAACTTGCGCCATGTCTCTCAAGCTGCAGCTCGACCAGAATGAAGAAACAATGGGGAGAGCCAGCGAGCTATTCATAACAAATAAACACTTACACCCGTTGAAGATGCAGACACTAATTTAGTAGCAAACAAACCAAAAAAATCCACCACCTCGGTTCGTCTGAGAAATAGGCAGCGCGTCACCTTTTCATGGCACGTGTCGCGTTGAGCCAGGGTCTTCTTAGTGCTGGGCCTAGCATCGAACTTAGCACCCAAAGTGGACAGGGTAAGGTAGGGCAGGACGATGGATCGAAATGGGAAATGGACAAGGAGTCCTGCGGTGATGAAACATCTCGAGACATGGGGAAAATACGAATCGAGTTGGAGGCCGACAAGGGGCCTCGGGCGATACTGACCGCGATGGGCATAAACCTGCCGAACTGATAGCCCAAACAGGGAGAACGGATGTGCTACAACACTGATACTCATGTTTATGCTTCTTCAAGCAAGACGGGATGGTCCGTTCCCCAAGATTCAGGTATAGGTGGCCGTGGGCCCTGTGCTGTGCTGTTGGTGTCGTGTGGATGAATTGAGCAGCAGCAGTCAGTGCTAAGGCAGAGCTAACGGTCACTCCGGTAGAAAAACTTCCCGCGAAATACGGACTCTGCAAGCTGAGGCAGGCATTGAAGAATAACAGTAAGACCCTGCTATAAGCAAAGCGACGCCAATAAACAACCGCCGCCCTGTTGGATGAGTCCGGCCATGACGACAAAAGCAAGCAAACATGCTTTGCATGGACGAAGCCCACTGCGGGCGATCCGTGACAGGGTTTCAATTTGTCATTGATTTATTTTGACACTGACAGCAAAGAGATGCCCTACGCGCCAGGTGTGTATTTCCCTGTCGTTCACCGGGATTCTTAATTGCGACTGGCAATCAGTCTGGCACTCATTCTGGGCTATTTGACGATTGTGTTCCTCGCGACTTGGTTCATTCCTCAAGGCGCTGAGTATATCAACCTGTGGCTGCTGTCATCTCGGATGTCTCGCTTCCCATAATGTTTCGTTTATGGAGTAAAGAAGCGACGCCCAGACCTTTTTGCGTGTGTGCGTGTCGGTATGCTGCCACGACATTTCACGAATCCTTCATCAACGTGTCGTGATCTCTTTGATCTTGCCAGCCCGATATAGCAACAATCAAACCAACAAAGAGGCACAGCTTCAAAGAGACTGGCCCTCGAAAAGAATGGATGGGTGCTGATCAGGCCGTTACAAGAAGCGGCAAGGATCCATTCTCCCATCACATCCGATGCTTCAATCCCCTGAAAGGCCTCGTATGATTGGCGGCACCAGACGCCAAAACGCCGCCTTGAGACTATGTCCCCTGTCGTGTACCCCTTGGAGGCTGCCTCACGTTGGTCGCGGCGCCCGCAGCCTCCTCTGATTGGAGATGATGAGTCTTCGAGGACCCCTTGTCACTCGCATGTAAGCTCCAGGGGGGCGTCTTTGTGGATGAGCTGTTTAGTCCATACCCACCAGAAGGAGGTCCTTCTAAGGTCCTTACTGGATTGTCACGCGCTATCTCGTCAGAGACTACTGCGCGACCAAGTTAGCATCTTCAGGTGTTATTTCGAGCCACGATTGGCTACCACTGGAAGGTGGGAGGTTTTGCCTGCTGTGGAAGCTTTCCTTTTTGGCATTTCAAATGAGCTGCTCCGTTTAGCTATTCGTATTCTAATAAAAAATCTTGCTTTTGTGTGCATACGTACCCTAACTTCTTCCCCTGGCCTGCGGTCAAGCGAATGTTTTGATGGGGTCAACTCCGTCATCAGTATATCTTTTTTTGTGAGTCAGTGCCCGAAACCGAATACATGGATTAAACTCAGCCGAGCGTGCGAGCATCAGAAGAAATCCATGCCCCCAGGCATAAATGAGGTGATCGATCTCGTACTGTGTTCAGGCACTGTCGATACAGGCCATGCCCCCCTTGCTTTGTTTGTTAGTGAGCAACTGGGCTCTCAGTAGCGCGTTGGCCGCTAAGTGAACGTGCCTTAGCCCTGTAGCTTTCATTCCATCCATCCAACAGCATCCTTTAGACTGCTGCCGGGCGTTTCTACCGTCGTGTCGACTCTGAAGATGGAGGGATGGATATGATGGAATAGGGAATATCCAAAATTGGCCCAAGGGGCTGGCACGTATCCTCACTGGCTAAGATAGCCTCTAATCTGCGTGTGATGCACTGTATGCTTTCTGTCCATTCACAGTCTTCAAAACGAACATCGCTCAAGGCGGTGGGAAGGTTCGCCTGCTCACCTGGGGAGTCGAGGAGTACAGTGAGCCCCTAAGAATCCACTGTATCATGGCAGGCTTCATCGGGTTATCGCACAGTGAGCATACAGTATCGCCTCCGTTCCTTCCTTCCCCCCAGCCTAGCACGCCCAAGCACACCCGCCCGCCAAGCAAAGAGCTTCTGTGGTCTCCACACTTCCCACTCTTGCTCGTTCTTCATTTGGCACTCGCGCCTTCTCGACTTCTCGCTCATCCTCTCCACTCCTTCCTTCCTTCCTCTCCTCTAGTATCCGTATTAGACTTAAACTCCACCACTTACTTCCTTTTTTCCTCCTTCCTCCCTCTACCCTTCGCCTACTATTTTGCGCCCTTCCTTCATTTCCATCTCTCTCCTCTTCCCTCCTCCCTCTTTCCCGCGTCGCTTCGGCTGCATCGCAATTCCCCAAAGCAAGCTCTACGCTTCAGCGTTTGCGAGACAAAGTCAACTCCATTCCCATTCAATTTGCCGTACGCATCCGCTCTCGCTCTCGCCCTCGCCCTCGCCCATCAGTCCGTCCGTTTGCCCGCTTTGCACATCACAAAGAGAAAAACCACAACGACAAGACGGAACACAACGGAAATTTGTAGGAACAAGACCAAACCTTGAGGCTCTGGAAGGCGCATCTATCTACTGGTGATTGATACCTGAAAACTCCCATTTTAATCTCTGTATTATTCTTTCGTCGATTCTTTGCCTTATCGCCTATTCCGCCTTCGGTATTCGGATACATCATCGTCACCATCACAGCTTAATCTCGACACATCGTCATCGAAATCAGACTGCGAACAGAATTTCCACTCACAGAATAATTGAAAACATCAAAAAGTTTTTATCAAAATTCCACAAGAGGAGGTTATTGAAGGCAATACCTGGACTATTCACATCTGGATAGACATCGTTTGGAGGACGCTGTCTGCTGAAACTGTCTTGGAAAGACAACAACCAGCTGGTGCTCGCGTTTCAGGTCCTGTGTTAATCACCCGACTCGCCGCTTGAGCGTGAATTCATTTCAAACCGACCACATTCCAGGCCCTTTTGCCACCTGATCACGGTCTGAGCAGCTACTCAACCTCGTTGAAGCTTGCTTGCCTGGATCCTTTCTAACGGCTCTTCGCTGAGGGATCTACTGCTCGACATTTCGACATCCTTTCATCGATCGCTCATTCGCATCGCCCTTTCATTCATCAATATTTACTTGTTTACTTCATCGACTACTCTGGATTTAATCTTTGACTCTCTCTCAACTTTGTTCTGTTCGATCACCCAGCTTCTTGGATTTGCCTCTTTTGGCTTCTCGTGACGCTTCCTCGGCATACGTTCTGCATCGACAATTCATCGGAATCCAACATTTGTCGATTTTATCGATATACCCACATCGCTTAATCTGTCCGCCTTGATTTATACAAACGCTACTTTCTAATCCGACCGGCTACTTCCTTCGACGCAAGCAAGAACTAGTCGAACCACATTCACTGTCTATTTTTCTTATCTCTCAAATCCTTAGATCTACGAATCCCTCTTTGAGCCAAGGACGCAGGCGGTCTCGCTCAAAATGTCTTCCAACAGTTTCGCTAACAGCCTCTCCATGCCCACTGGCGGCCTTGCTGCCCGTCGCGGCGGTCAAAACCCCAAGCCCCTCTCGGTTGATCTCATCAACCAGACAAAGGATCAGGACCCTGGTGCTCCCACCCCGCGCACCAGTCGTTCACACCTCCTTGCCGGCCTCAGAACGGCCCCCAAGTCCGCTACTGCTGCTTCCTTCGGCCCTCAATCTCCCACGACCGCCGGTCCCACGCAGCAGTATGCCCGGAACTCCATGGCTGGAAATGCCTATGGCATGGGCCAGGACAACGCTTACAACGCCCCCAAGACAGCCTATCCCCAATACGGTACTCAGAACAACTATAACTCAATGGTAGGCCAGCAGTACACTGTTGAACAGGTTCTGGCGCCCCCTGAGCTTGCTATGGATGAGCAGAACCATGACGATCCTGGCCTGTACGCCCAGCTTCTCGCTACCAACATGTATCTGGCTCAGCAGCAGCAGCGCCTTCAGCAACAGCTTAGGAATGTCCAGGCAGCAGCTCAGCAATTTCAGCAGCTGAACCTCAACAACTCTCAGTTCACACAACAACAGATTGCTCTGTATGAGCAGCAGCAGCAGCTCCAGAACCTGCAACTGAATGTTCAGGCTGCTTTCAACCAACAGCAGCAAGCCCAGCAACAGGCCCAGCAGCAAGTTCAGCAGCAGCAGCAACAGCAGATTTACTACAACCCTATGACTGGTCAGTATTTTGTTGGAGATCCTCAGCCTTCAGTTCAGGTCACCTCGCCCTACAATGAGCAGCCCTCGACCCCCGGCTTTGGTGGCTTTCACCACCAGCAGAATACGCCTTCGGTTCAGGTTTCTCCTCCTGTTGAGTCTCAGCCTTTCTCGTTCCGCAGTAACTCGCCTCCCAAGCGCTACGAGTCCCCCACTGAGGTTGCCCCTCTTCCTCCACCCTCTGCTAATGCCTTCCGCCGTGGACACAAGAAGGCCTCCTCTTTGGCTCCCGTCAACAGTGTTCTAGCTGCTTCTTTGTCTTCCGACGCTCCTAAGTCTGCTGGGCCCAAGACTTCCACTTTCCCAATCACTCCCCTGACTGGTGGATACGGACCTGGCCAGGCCCGTGCTGGAGAGCATCCTATCCGTCAGCCCCGTGGACCTCCTTCCCTGGACGAGCTCAAGGCCAAGCCTACTGCCAAGCACGAGGGGAGCAAGAACTTCTCTGCTCGCACTCGTCGTTCTGCTGTGCACAACCTTGTCCGTGCTGGCCTTGAACGCCGCAAGGGAACCGGTAGTTCTTGCGGAAGCATGAGCCCCGTTTCCGAGACTGCCGAGGAGTCTTCGACACCTATCACCGATAATGAGTCCGATTCCGGTCGCAGTGGATCCGGCAGCCTAGCTGGTGATATGGAGTGCCCTAGCTCGCGTACTTCTGCCAGTGGTAGCTGGGGAGCTATTGGCTCTGATCGTCCCAGCTCGCGACAGAAGGCTCGCAAGAGCGTGGATAGTGTGGATAGCGTTGCCTCAAACATGGAGAGCGAGAATAGCTCTTTTGCTAATGTGTTCAAGAACGGCGCTCTGCGAGCCGCCAAGGCACAAGACTCGGCTGATGGCCAGCGTAAGGCATCCAGACTGGTGCTCACCAAGAGCAATCCCGCTGCTTAAAAGGTGACGCTTCGGCCGGAACCCTTATCACTGTCACGATTTACGCGCCCGGACTTTTTCTTTCTGTTCACACGACTGCTTGGACTGGCGGACTGCATTTTGATGGTTGTCGTTTAGTCTTTTCTGATCACGCTGGGAGTCCTGTTACCATCTGCATGGGGTGGATGAAACACGTTTTCCTTATTTATTCCGCGAATTTTAACATTACAGAAGTTTTATAATTCACTTCACAGTCTCTCCTTCAGACTTTTCTTCTTCGTCACGACATTGGGGGGATCGCCCGGGGATAATCTTGTCTCAGCCTAGATGGACGAATGGGTTATTTGGGGGGTTGATGAGGAATCTTTATACCAATGAGGATGAGAACCATCACCGGGGAACAAAGTCTGGACTGGCGGCCTCTGTGAGGCAATCGGCCAGCCCCTGATGTGATTTACGGCCGGCGTTCCTACGGGGACAGTGTTTCGGCAAATTTGACATTTGCTTTCTTGCATTCGTTAAGGTATCACATATTGTCTTTCTCTGCTGGTCACGGCCCAGGTCCAAGGAGACTAGGTACTTTTCATGTCAAGGGGTACATACTATGCAGGCAGCCAGGAAACCTGGACTGCTATCATGGACCGTTATGTGAACTGGTATGGGAAAGGCATATTCATAGAATAGTTTTACAATGGCACAATCACAATTTGAAAGCCATTTGATATTTGTTTGTTCATATGATACCATGTCATTGTGAGGATGAATTGCCATATAATAAGAAATTATAATCATACCTCATGCCTCTTGCATAGGTAATTTGTATAGAGACATACGTGAGTCTGAGGATGCCTGGTCTAAACTCTTCACATTCAACCTAAACATTTATCAGACTCATCCTAAGTTCAGGATGATGTTGTGAAAAATAGTCGTGATTTCATCTCTTCTCCTTCCGCCTATTCTCAAGTGGCTTGAGTTCCCTAATCCACCATTGGTCTTCAACAATCACATCTGGACGGCTTCCGTAGCTCAGTTGGTTAGAGCGTCGTACTAATACTTCAATCCGAGTGTTCGGTAATGCGAAGGCCTCAGGTTCAAGCCCTGGCGGGAGCAATCCCAACGGCCCTCCAGACTCATTTTTTGCTGTTTCTGGCGACAGTTATGATATCATCAGTCTTTGTTGGTTGTGTTTCGCGATATCGCGAGTTTGCGTTGTGGTATTGAGGTTGTGTAGATGTTTAGAAGGACGACCGGAAAGGGAGTGAACAAAATAAAAATATGTCGGCTAGGAAGGCGAAGGCAGGATTGATTGATTGACGAAGTGAGTTACTTCTTTCATTTATTTATTGTCTTTTCATCTTGTCTTGTTTGTTCTTCATGCAATCGCAGTTTCGCTGTTTCTTTACCCATCCTCATGTCTATCATGTACAGCCCCTGAATTATCGTATCATGCTCTTCATATCACTCATCTCTCGTCTTTAATCCTTTCGTTTCCTTCTGTTCGTCATGTCCATTTGGGCTCTCCAGGCATTCGACTCCGTCTCTTACTTATGCCCACTCGTTCTGCTACCTCTGGCAACCCTGGAGATGCCATGCTGCCATCTCTACTGCCGAGTCCATCTCGACTACCCAATCCGTCTCTACTACTCAGCCCATCTCTGCTTCTGAGTCCATCGCGACTGCCCGGCGCGCGGCCTACGTTCTCCTTATTGCTCAAGCTGCTATCGCTTCGCACGCTCATGGTAACATCGCTGCGGGAGCTGATGGCCGGACTGTTGCCGTTGGCACTGATTCCAATGGCTGCTCTGGAGCTACTCGACGTAGCTAGCGAAGTGCGAGGGAGGCGACTCTTTGCAGATACAAATTCGCCGCTGACACGTCGGGGGATACCTGTTGGCCCATCCCTACTTCGGGGCCTGTATAGTGCTCCCTCTCGTTCTCGCTCGACCGCAGCTGTTCGCCTTGGACTCGCCGCTACTTCGATATAAGTATTACTCGCAAGACTACCACGGCTCCTATGCGTAGGTGTCTGCGGAACTGCCGCCGACGAATGTAAGCCAGGGGGCGTGTAGCTTGCACCCCGTCGGGATCCTGGCCTTCTTGACGACGATGAGCTTGGTACGGCACTGGATGCTCCCTCGCCGGATCTTCCACTTGGCTCGATGTTGGACCGCACCAACTCCGAAGCGAGATTTCGTACAAGGACAGCCGAGTCCTTCTCTGAAAGAGTCTGAATAGCAGCCATGAGAGATCGCACTTGGGAGCTGTTGAGAGATCTCGTTCCATCGCCACTGCCTAAGCCAGGCTCACAAGCATCCATGATAGTCCTCACCAGTCTCAGGAGGTTAAGTCGCACAACCGCCTTCTTGTGAGTCAAACGTTGCGCAATGCCCGCAAACATCTCGGGCTTCGCCAGCGAGGCCGCCACTGACGGGCTAAGGCGCAGCAGTTTGAGCAGTGGTTCCAATAAGTTGGAATCAAAGGCGTTCACCCTGTTGGTGCTGAAGCAGCTGATGATCGCTCGTGTGAAATTGCCATCAGCAAGGTGAGTCTCTACATTAGCTGTTTCCTCCTGTAGCCAGACCAAGATGGCATCGAGCGCAGTAACCTGCCAGTACTGGTCTGTGAGTAATGATACGTAAAAGTTGAGACCCTTGTTCTGCCACAAGTATCTGCGGCCCTTTGACCCTGAGTGTGCCATGTCGCAGAGTATTGGTAGCGCAAATTCCTTTGGAGGTCGGTCGGTCTGCATGATTCGTAGGAGGAGAGGAATAATACCACCAACAGCAGCATCCTCCTGTCGTTCCTTGCTCAGGCGACAGAGGTTGAATAATGTGTTGAGTACCTGATTAGATATTTCGCGGAAATGTGTCTGGCCCTTCTTCATGCTGTAGCTCAGAAGATCAATCAAGAATTCGATAGCATCGGCTGAGTGCAGCGACTCAATCGTTGTAGAAAGCATCGAGAGGTTCTTGATGAACTTCAGCATTGTGATCTGATGTATCGGTGTCATGCGCCGTAGATCCTTTAGTACGCTCTTCAGAACTTGCCGATCTGCTACGACCTCCTTGACGTAGTTCTCAGCTTGGCTGAAGAGATAGAAAATATTGACGATTCGTCCTTCGACGAGCTCACCAAGCTCGTCCTCGCCCTCTTCGTCCAAGACTCGGTGCAAGACAAGCGCTAAGGGATATAGAATCTTGCTTCGCGAGAAGATTCTGCAAAAGTCGTTCTTGGGGGTTGGTCCCTGAAGCTCAAATACATTCCAGATACCGTTGACCCCAATAAGAACAAGGTCTCGAGTAACGTCGTAGTCCTCATCAAGAAACTCGACCAACACATTCAGACCACCTGCAGATACAAACATTTGGAGGGTTAATGTTGACGTTTGATACATCTGACGGACAAAAGCAGCCGCCTCCAGACGAATCTCATCTGAGTATTGGCGCGCAGCAAACTTGGTAATAATTGGAATGCCACCAACGAAACACAAGTTTTCTTGAATTTCCACGTCGTCCAAGATGATCTGAACAGTCAGCAGGTTGCGAGTGTGCCGCAGGTACCAAAACTCACTGCATTGACGACCTTGAGGAGCTGCAGGATCATGTACTGTCTGCTTTTGACGGTACAAGGCTCCAAAATTTCAAGAATCGGTAACAACCCGTGAGCGCTGATGATCAGATTCTTCACCTCGTTGTTCTCCCAGAGCAAGGCAAGCTATGTTATTTCAGTAACTGGACTTTGAATGTCAAGGACGACAAGAACTTACCAAATCCTCCGAGAACTCAGCCAGGGCATCCTCACCCTCAGTCGTTTTGAGAGACCTCACCAAGTCCTCGACTCTCTCTGCTAACCTGGCATGTCGATCTCTTGCAATGTTGGCCTCCAGATCCATCTCGTCCCATCCTGGGTCCATTGACGCGAAAGGATCGTCTTCGTCTTCGTCGTCCCCTAACCATGAGTTGCTTGATACACGAGACATGAGCATCAAACCACCATCCTCGGATCCCTTTTCACTCTCCTCCTTCTCCGCTATTGATGATTCAGGTCCGAAAACGTCGCTAAAATCTTCGTCGTCATCTTCTGCGAACTTCTGTATTTCTATTGATGATCGGGTTCGTCGCATTGGCCTGTCAGGGAGAACTGATGGCCGAGACAAAGGCTTCTTCTTCATACTACCTGAGCTAGATTCCTGCATTGACCTCGGTAATGATGTAAGATCAGAAGGGTGAAAGAGTTGTGGTGCATCAGTCTGTCGCGAGTTCTGAAGCTTTGTGAGCCTTATGAGCATGGGTTGCACACACATGTAACTTACTCGTCTAACAGCTTGATTCGCATTGTGAGTGAAGACATTATCGTTATCCACGAATAAATCTGAGAAGTCTTCCATACTTTGTTCCCGATAGATGATATCTGGCCTTGGTGGAAGCTCGAACTTGGTATTTAGATTTGACTTGGTCGGCGATCTGGTCCGGCCTGCACCAGCGACCTTACTTGAGCTTGACTTATTTCGACTGTGTGTTTTCGAAGGCTCTGAAGATTTCGTGGGCTTCTTCGGTAATGGTCTGATTGTCTGCTCCTGTGGATCGATGTCTTGCCAGTGGCCTAGCCCCTTTATTGTCATCAACTCACCCTCAAAGTCGTCATCGTACGAATTACTGTCATTTCTTCCATCATTCACGGAGGCAAAGGCTTTGAGACGATCACTCGATAGTAGACCACCGAAGTTGTCTTGTGGCTTGAGATGAGGCAGTTGTAGTGCGCTTGGTGAAATAGCTGTCGCAAAATCATCGTCCCAGTTGTCATCATCTGTGATACGGTTAGGGTCAGGCAGAATACTCAGATACCGAGATTTTGACGCACCAGCTAGTTCAGGCTTACTGAAAGCTCCTGCGCCAGGACGTAGTTTCGCAAGTGATAGACCTCCCTTGGCCGGAGTTCCACCAAGAAACCTTGACGAAGGCCCGGCATCAGAGCCAGTTGATTGCCGAAGTCTTGGTCCGGAGGATTTTAGAGCTTTGTTCCATTGCTTCACTTCCTCCACGGCATCATTGAAATTGGCTGGTGTTTTTGATACAGGTGCTTCAGTTCGGCGACAGCCTGTGATCCAGGCATGACGAAGTAGTTTTCGGGCAGTTACACGTAGATTGGGGTCTTTTTGGAAGCATTGCATGAGAAAGTCACGAGCAGCCTGGCAAGATCAGCAAAATACACCCCCAAACACAACCGGGAAACTCACAGCAGAGATGCCTTCAGGCAGTGGGGGATGATCGTCGTTGACAATTGCAAATAGAGCAGGCATGGCAGCCAAGTTGTGATATGGCGGCTTGCCTTGAAGAAGCTCGATAACCGTGCATCCAACACTCCAGATGTCGGATGCAGAACTCGCCCCAGAAAGTTGAATGATCTCAGGGGCCATCCAATATGGTGTGCCGACGACCTGTGCCTCCTTATCCTGACCACCAGCGAGGGTGCTGGTTGAAACGCCGAAGTCTGCGAGTTTGACGGTGCCATCCTTTGTGGTGAGAATATTGGCGCCTTTGATGTCTCTATGTATTACACCCTGGTCGTGCAGGTATTGTAGTCCCTGCAGGACCTGCGTCATGTAGACTCCAACCAGGTTCTCGGGGAACTTGCCATATGCCTTGCATATTGAGTGCAGAGAACCATTCTCACAGTACCTAGGTTTGTTAGTTCCGGAGCTTCAGACGTAGAATAGAATCGCATACTCTAGGATAATGTTGAGGGCGTCAACGGACTTGACAAAGCCAATGTACTTGACAATGTTGTCATGCTACTATCTGTTAGTCTTGAAATATGATACCATTTCAGACCAGAATTCCTACATGAAGGTTCTTGAGAAGATCAATTTCACTCTAAACAGCACTCACTCGTGTCAGTTCGTCCGAGTCACAAACCATTGAGCTTTAGGGTAGAGCTCAGAAACAACCCACCTCGATCATGCGCAATTCGCTTTTGGGAAGATCTGCGAGCTTGATCTGCTTCACAGCAACCGCCTCGCCATTTCCCCAGTTGAAAGCCTTGTACACAGATCCGAAAGCACCTTTCCCTAGGCATTCACCTAAACGCTAGAAGCAGAAAAGGTAAACATTAGCGACAACTTTCTACTAAACCCTGCTGCTACTCTCGCTTATCATGATATCCGACTCTCCAGGGATCGGAATCAAGCACCGGTGATATCGGTAGTTAGATATACGCACGTAGTCCTTGAGCCCTGGATCTTGAAGGGCGGAGCTTTCTCGTATCTTGTCTTTCCGTGAGGGCGTTCCTGGTGTATAGGGTCGTTCGCGGGAGGCCACGGCGGCGCGGCCATTGGCGTGGTACTGCCGCTCGGGCATTATCTCTCAGGCGCTCTCTAACTCAAAGATGCTCTGGCTTGGTCGGGATAAGCTGGGTTGTGCCTCCTCGGTGAAAGCAGAGGCAGTTCGTAGGAGGAAGGACAAGGTTCAGACCAAGACGGAGATATCATTCCCGGCGAATATCGAAGGAAGGGAGCAGAGCGGCGCAATGTAATTCGTTTCTACATACGAGATCAGACTCGGTTACAAAGCTGCTGTCGTCGAGTTTGGCGAACGTAGTTGAGCTCGTCGAAAGCTTGGTTGAAGTCGCCAGCGTGATCGAGGAGGGGAATGGGATAGACAAGGCCCGTTCGTTCGTTCGTTTCGTTTCGTGCGGTCGCTAACAGAACAGCCCAGGGTTAAAGGAGGGACAAGATGAATAACCCGGGAGGGCAAGGGATTGAATTGCGTGAGAGTAAAGAGAGGGAGAGAGGGAGTGGAAGGGTCGTAAACAAAATATAAGACGGAGTAAACTTGGAGAAAGACAGAAAAAAAAAAGTAAGGTGAGGTAAGTAAAGGTAAGGTAGAAACTAGGTGGAAATTCGGAGCTGGACCAAAAAAGCCACTGATCTCCAATCAATCATACGCTGGACTGGACTTGACTGAAGGTGTTGTTTCTCGTCTCAGATTTACCTCCAAGACTAGGTAAGATAGACTAACTCAACTCATCAGGCAGTGGAGGCTCGCAACCCAACCCGAATCGGCCCAGGGCCTGGGGCAGCCCCGTAAGGTGATGGATGGTCGGTACATCCTGACGGTTCAGGTCCTGTGCTGGCTGCGTGACGGGGTGGCCGGGGGGCCCGTGCCGCCTGCAAGTCCAGCGCTCTTCAACGCCCAGCTTCAACATGCAGGGCCCATCCCCCACTAGCTCGCTACCCATTCAATTCTCCACCCTCGACACAAGCAAGCAACAACACGAATGACTTATAAAAACAATTCATTGTTAGGACTCGATGATGATGTCAACTTCGATTCTCAGCACCAGTTTCAAGAGACAGAGTTCTTAGTATGTTTTGGAATTCTTCGTTTACAAGGAACGCTCCACCTTTTGAAACAGTTCATGTTCATGCCATGCCATGCCATGTAAGCCAAGGCACAGGCACACCCAAGCCAATACTGGTATTCTCTTTCAAGTCAACAACATATCTCATCTCCGCTTATCATTAGACAAAAGTACCGACTTCATAACTGGCTGTACTCCGTACGTCCTCTAATAAACTCCAACAACGGTCGAATATGCTTACCACACTTCAAAAACAAGCCTCACCGTCAACGATCAACGTGGAAACTCATCCGTCACACAAACTCTATAGTCATCCGGGTTATTCTCTTTCAGCCAGCTCCTCCGACGCCTCAAATACCTACTAGGTATGGTAGCTAGTCAACTTATGTCTTTCCCTGTCAGCAACGACCAACAGCCCAATCGAAATACCTTGCTCTCCAGGACCACGCCGATCCAACCCTCGAAGCCACTAGTTAATGCGTCTCATATCATCCTAAACTCAGCTCAGCTTGAGTTCACTTGACTTGCTTGATAGAGTTAAGTTACAAGGCGTCAATGCCAAGCTGGGAAAGATATCGTATCTCATCGTCGATCCATTTCGTGCACGGAGACTCTCTTTTCTTGTTTTTCTTGTACGCTGAACCGTAAACTAAACTGAGATTGCAATCTCATTTCTTCAAAGCGCCTCCGCTTGGCTCGGCATTAAGTGACGCTGCCATGACGATACTTCACACCCTCCCTCTTCAGGCACTGGAGTTGAGGCATTCACCAAAACGACTATATCTCAATTTACGAGCTATGACATTCGCTTTCACCCTTGATCAATAGTTCGGCAGCAGGGTCGTCTTTGAGTTTGATATATCATGTCGGCAGCCGTGCTCAACAACCCCTTATACAGTCTCAGGGGAGGCTTATGCCGGCAAATGGAGTGTGCTTCTACTAACTGAGTAGCATGTATTGGATGACCTAAGAAAATAATAGCAACTTGATACCTTAAGTTCTCGTATTGCTTCACCGTAGCTGTACACATCGCAAGTTGGCAGCACGTAGCCGTCCCGAAGACAAGGTCCTTCAAGCCACATCAAGATAGATCGACCAGGATCTCACGATGATGTGCGTCTAATCGCGACCGCCTTATGGACCAGCAATCCCGGCAGTTATCCATCATATCAGTATGTGGTAGCACAAGCAACGGTCCGGATGTATGTGTTCATTCAACGTCAACTTTCATTAGATCTTCTCCCTGCTCATTGTCGAGCCAAAATGTTAACAACCGTACAATTATGATACAATCCATTGCCGACACTGCTCGGTTTTCCGTTTTAACGCCATCTGACCAAATCTGTAGCAAGTAATCCCGGTATTTTATATCCCGCTTCAAATCGAAGGCAAACTGGTACCATGTGCCCTCTTTATTCTGTCCCATCCCCTGGTAGGGTTCGACTGAGGCCAGCCTCAGCCCACCATTCATCGGGAATATCTTCACGTCGTGCTAGGCTACGCACGATGCGCTGCATTCCCATCCAGTCATCTTCAACGTTAGTGTTGCTGCCTGATGCTGTTGAGCTCTCTCGGTTCTGCCTGTTTCGTTCCGGTCCTTGCTCATCGTCTGAGTTGCCCACGGACAAGTGTCCCACCCAGGCGGAACGTGATCGTAGGGAGCGCTCTCGGCGCAGGGCCCTAGGCCTATGGTGATGATCACTAGGCACTACTCCATCCGGGGATCTTCGTTGTCTGGAATCAGAACCAACTACCCCATCATGCCGAATGGCGCCCCCATCAATTGGGGCGTCTTGGCCAGCTTCATGTAGTCTTACATGAACACGTCGCATCTCTGCCCGGCGTCTTCTAATTTGATCCAGGACGCTCAGAGTCTGGTCAATGTCTTCAGTTTCGGAGCCTTCGCAACCAGACTCACAGGCCTGATCAGCTAGTACGTCAGGGTCTTGGTCGGGCGTGGTGAAAGAGGTGCCTGATGTGGTACCAGCGCTCTGAGATGCGACATTTGATGCAAAAGAGGAACCTGCGCTAGGTGGTTGAGGATCAGGGGTAAGCGTGGATAAAAGAGTATCCCAGACCTCTGGACTGAGGCTCCTATCACGGTCGCCAAGTCCGTCAACACGCTGGAAAGGTGCGAATCGCGTAATCCTGTTTGACGCACGGAGAGCTTCGCGCATTGCGGAGCGGTGAGCTCGGCGCTGGCTCAATTCTTCAGAGTCATCTGTACGAATCACGGGGTGCGTTACAGCAGAAGAAAGTCTCTGCGGTTGAGCTCCGTTCTCTTCAGGAGTTCGTGCGGGATACGAGGACACCGGTACAATCTAAGTTTGTTGTCAGTAAAAAGTATATAAATTGTATAATTGGGACAAGACACCATCGATGATAGAACTTACCACTGCAGGACGAGGTCGAGAACCCTCATGCCAACCCAGATCCCAATCATCGTACAATGGTTGTGAATTGGTATTGTTTCGGTCTTGTGTGTTGCTACCATCCCTGAACAGAGAGTTTATGCGCTCTTCAAGCATGTCCCTTCTGCGATCATCCGATCTAGCCATCTCTCTAAGAACATCGCGAAAGGGTCTCGCTCGGCGCAGCCCATCGGGACCTCTCGAAGTCTCTAGATCAGGTGGAAATCCAGCTTCAGCCCATGGTACAGAGCGACCATCTCGGCCGGTCAGAGTACCAGACTGTTGCAGCGAGCCATCATTTAAGCGATCGCGAATAGAGAAAATACGGCGATGCGCGGCGCGGCGTTCAATTCGTTCTGTGCGTGTATTGCGACGAATGGCGGAGCGGGGTGACGACGTCGCACTGCTCTTCTCTGCAGCTTTGGAAGGGAGATCTGACTCAACGGGGGCAACAAACAATCTGCAAGACAAGGTTAACAAGGGCACGATGTTGAGAGAACGAGGCCGTCACTACTGCGACGAATATGCAAAGCGCGAGGCGCACATTATCAAGCAACAGATGTGCGCATTCGCGACATTGGCAGCATGCCTTTGCGTTGATATAGTGAAGCGAGGGCGACAACGACAAGATCGATCGACCGGGGCATCACTACGTTGGCGCGATGGCAACGAAGGTAACGGACGGGTAGGGGAAAAAAACAAGGATGCGCTTACGGGAGGCCCATGGCTGATTTAGTGGAAAGTGAATAACAAAAACGAGCGAAAACAGGGGAATAAGGAATCAAAGTATTAAGTCGTAATGCTTGCAAAGACCACAAATTGTTATCATTGATGAAAACTCGATGGACAGTGATGACGATGCTGCCTAGAAAGCAAAGTTGATAAAAGCCAGACGACAAATGCGTGAAGCGTGAAGCGGGTAATTAACCAGTGGAGAGGATGAAAGAACGGAGTGGGCAACGGGCAAAGGGGGTGCGGGGGGTTCAAGATGCAGCTCCAGGGCAGGGAGACTGCGATGAAATTATTTGACCAATCAGAGAACCTAGAGCTCTTGAGGCTTAAAGCCCAGGGCGTTCTGTTCGCGTGCGCGTCTGATAGTGCTTTCTGACGTGTCGCGATAAGGACTGTTAGTGGGCGACTATCTTCATCCAATCAACACTAACAGACCACATCTGGTTGTCCAGAGACTGCACAGCCACATAGCCACACAGCCACATCAGACCACTTTCATCGGCTTTCGGAGAGCGGGTGAGTGTGGCTTTCAACACCCCACCCCATGTCGACATGAATTGCCCCAGAGTGAAAAATAATGGTAGTAGCCTCACTCATGTCGTGACGTCGATAACAAAACTCAACTCATAATCATCACCAAACACGCCAATCAATTCGCTCTGGGTCTGACTCTATCAGCATCTCAGGAGTCTCATACGGCATTTCCTCCCCAGCGCCGGGCTCCGATGAGATGCCGTATCACCTAAATCTTTATCATGTCTTCCACCCAGGAAATCCAGTTCGCCATTGCCCGCATTAATCGGATCTTGGCGAGCAAAAGGACAGCAGGCTACAGAGATATTCGACTAGGTCTGGATCGTATCAGCCGTGTCGTACCTAAGGAGCAAGAGTGGAAGGGCATTCACGTTGCTGGCACCAATGGCAAAGGCTCAATATGCGCCTTTCTTGCTGGTATGTTCAAGCTCGCTGGTCTCGGTTATGGGAGCTTCACATCACCTGCCTTTCCAGAGAGGCACAATGGAGTCACAATAAATGGTCTTTATGTGAATCCGCGAATGTACGACATGGAAATGAAGCATGTTGAGGAAAAGTACAATCGGATTGCTGCTGGTTGGAAATACAAGCATGGAGAGGAGCCTCCGAACCTAACACCATTCGAGTTCGAAACAGCAACAGCATTCCGAGTATTCAACAAAATGCATGTTCCCTATGGTATCGTCGAAGTTGGCATGGGCGGTGCTACAGATGCAACCAATGCCATGTTGCAAAAGTCTGTCACCATTATCTCCAAGATCGGTCTCGATCACCAAGAGTATCTCGGAAATACCATCGAACATATTGCCAAGGTCAAAGCTGGCATTATGCAAAAGAACGTCCCTTGTATTGTTGACCACACAAACAAGCCTTCTGTTATCCATGTACTACGAAAACATGCTCGAGAAATAGGAACAGACATCATCCTCACATGGAAGGGTGAACCTTTACTGTTGACTCTCGACAACTCGAGATGGATGCTTGAGAGCTACCAAGTCCAGAATCTGTTGTGTGCAGCCATGGCTTTCCGTCATCTCTTCCCATTGCAGGAGATCAACTTGGACAAGCTCTTGGAAACCGAGCCTTTCTTGCCAGGTCGATTGGAAACAATTCAAGTCAACGCGCCACTTTCTGGTATTGAGCCACGGGAAATCTTGGTCGACGGCGCTCACAACATGTTGGGAATCACAGAATTGCGCAACCATGTCAACAAACGCCTACGAAAAGATGACCAACCAGTGACTTGGGTTATGGGTATGTCCCAAAGCAAGGACAAGCCTTTCTTCAAGATGATAGAAAAGCTTGTCGAGCCCCAAGACAACTTTGCTATGGTTGAATTTACTCAAGGTCCCAATGATCCTCTGCCTTTACCTGCCTCATTCGGTGCCGAATACGCCCAGATGAAGCAAATCGGTCCTGACAATGTATACTCTGGGCCGCCAGACATTGCGAGTGCTCTTCCATGGGCTTGCAAGAAAAGTGACGGCGGTCCTTTAGTTATTACAGGAAGTCTTTACCTGATTCGACAATTATTGAGCCTCGAAGGCATTCGTCGAACAAGAGGAGTAGGTACGAGAAGACCTGGCAGAGCTCAGCTCTGGCGATATATCAAGACTGCCCGAGAAAGAAATCTGACAGAGGAGGAGGAACGGGAGTTCAAACAGGCGAGACGACATCACCACCTGTCACCGAAACGAAGTACGGTCTTTGCCCAAGTAGGCGACGGCGGCCCTATCCAACCACTAAAAGTACCCGTCAGCGTAAGGAAGCTGCAAAGAATGGCTGCATATCATAAGGCACAGGCAGAGGGATATCAGAAGTCTATCACCGCCATTAAGAGGGATCTGGAAACCCCAAAGAAGAAAACAGACAAGCCTCAACCGGCCGTGAAAAATATTGCCCGCCGTCTTAAAGATTTTGAGGCACAGGTCGCGAAGCACAAGGCAGCCTATGAAGATACCATGTTCAAAATTAGGGGACATCGTGCACTGCCGCATATGAAGTACAAGAGTCATCGACAAGTGTTTGGGTATCCAGCCACCCCAAAGCCTCCCACCAAGTCCCCTTTCCAACCGCCGGAGTCAAAGAAGAAGCGCAAAGGCAAATCTAAAGACTCGTTAAAGGATAACAAGGAGAGCTTTAAAGAACAACTCGCTGCGGCTGAGAAGCAAAGGGCATTGGAGATAAAACAGGCCAAAGCGAGGGATAGCAGCGATCCTTTTGAAGCACAAGTGGCTGCTAACAGGAAAACGGAAGGGGACTCATGATGACTTGGAATGTTTGAATATCTATAACGCGAATGTACTATCACAAAGCGATTTATGCATTGGAAGAGGAAATGGGTTAGTGAGATTTGGTAGGATCTATATGTACAATACCAGGATAGAGGGGCAAAGTCTATCTCAATCTGCCATGAAGCTCCAGCCCTCTAATGTGAACACCGTAAAACCCACTTCATATCTTCCATCTTACACCTTGACAGTCTCATTCGTTATCTGTTTGATTTGCTTACGAGCTAGGTATCACATGACCAGACCCTCACTTCACATCCAATCTGTCCGACTTCTGAATCCCCTCGTCTTCGATCTCACCGCCATGCCACCGTCGCATCTCATCATTGTCTGCTGCCACGGAGTTTGGCTCGGTGGCCACACCTTTGGCCAAGATGAAAGCGAATGGCTAATCGCAGACTTCCAGCGTGGCGAAACCCCGACTTTTGTTCAGCATATTAAAGCTGGCGTTGATGCCCTCGCTCAGAACTGTCCTGGTTCTGTTTTGGTGTTTTCTGGGTATGTAACCTGGCTGATATTATTATTCGTATGCTGACCATGATAGAGGGCCGACGCGCAAAGAATCAAGAATTTCCGAGGCAGCTGGCTATAAAAACATTGCAGACAAGAACAACTACTGGGGACCGCTTCAAGATAGAGATATCAACGATGCAGTGCTACTAGAAGAGCGCGCGCTTGATTCGTACCACAATGTCCTCTTCTCCCTAACACTCTTCTATTCCCACTACAAAAGATGGCCAGCTCACATCACCATTGTAAGTCATGGTTTTAAGAAAGAGAGGCTTGTCGATGGGCACTGCGCAGCTATTGGCTTCCCTCTCGACAAAGTTACCTTCATTGGTATAGATCCTCCCGGAATGGCAGCATCTTCGAAGGATCAAGATAAAGAAGAGGCGATGAAGGGCGCTGCTTTGGCCATGGGTGAGTGGCAGTATGATCCCCATGGACGAGGGGGGAGTCTTGCTGGGAAGAGAGTGAAGAGGAACCCTTGGAATGTATGGCAGGGCGTGTTTCCAGGTGAAGATGTTGATCGTGGTGGTTTGGTCATCAAGATAGAGAACGGAAGCGAAGTTATAGACGAGAGGGCTGCACGGCCTTGGTGATGTCTATCACATCTATGTCTAGTCTATACCGCAAATCTATAGAACACTTTTCTCCCCCTCTCTAGCATGTAGCTTGCCTCTCGGTCCCCTGTCTACGGCATTAACCAGGAACTGCACAGCATCCTCCACCATCTTGGGACTGAACTTATGTCCAATGCCCTCGTATACTCTATCATCCACCTCCAACCCACCATCTCGATACCAGCCCTTTTCACCCACAGCCTCCTTCAATAAAGTCGAAAATTCCTTAGTGTTGGCGTATGGAACCAACTCATCATCACCGCCCGAGCAGAGAAGTAGCTTCTTGTCTTTGACGCGCTCATCCAGAATAGCCTTCAGACGAGTCTGTTCGGCGGAGGATAGTGAGGATGGAATGGGCGAAGTGCCGAAGCAAATAGCCTTGGGGTCGTGTCTGCTGCAGATTTCGATGAGATCCTTGGGGAAGTATTTGCTTCCGATAAAATCGGCGCCGCAGTCAAGGTTCGATCCAGCAGCGCGACCAGACATGAGTCCTATCCTGATCAGCGTATATTCCTCATGTTTAGCCAGAATAACTCACCTGCGAAATCAGGGCACCCGATAACCACCACAGCCGCATCAATCCTCTTCTCCCCAAAGAATGCCTGCCAGGCACCATGTCCACCCAGACTCCAGCCAAGGCACACATGACCATCAATTTCGAGGCCAAGATACCCCGAAACAAGGTCCATAAGACCACTCATATCTGACACGCCTCCCTTCACCATAGCAAACATGTCAAGCGCATGTGTCGGATTTCCCTTTCTCCAAGGATGGTTCGCTGATTCGCTAACCTTTCTAGTTCCGTGGTTGGGCATATCAAATGCCAGGGCGAGGATGCCACGCTTTGAGTTGCTACCAGGATGCGCGCCCCATGCTCCTATTGTGCGTCTTGCAATATCATTCATGATGTATCGTGATCTGGTACGAGGGTGCAGAAGCCATAGGCATGAAACGGGGACATTGGGAGGAAGTTCATCAAGGCCATAAACATCGACTCGCAAACCCGCCATATGAATGGTTTTGAGGGAAATTTCTGGAGGGGCCGGAAGGCCTTCGGTGACATAGTTGATAGACATGACGAAAGAGATAAGATGCTTCGTATGAGCAGAATGAGTACAAAGTTAGAGATTGAAGTTGCTGTTTGAAGTGATGTCCATGGATATTCATTATATCCGATCTTCCCCAGGATCGCCGGTGGGTCTAGGGTAGCGAGCCGGTGTCGGCCCCAGGATTTCGGCGAAGCATCATATCATAGACAAGGATTAAAAGCACTAAGATGTAAGTGGTTATTCGTATTCAGAGTATATCTCATTGGTGTTTATCACCTCGAAAGGTACATTGTGCGGTTGTGAGACCGTTGTGCGTGACAACCCTGTCAAACACCTCTTTGGGGTAGGAGAGGAGTGGTGATCATGTAGAACCCTTGATTAAAAATCTACAAACTCAAGATCTGATTTATGAATCTGGATGGAGTGACTATAAGACTGAAAAGATCTATTCATGTCTAAATGCTGCATCTCTTGATATTCCAAAATAATTATTTAATTTGCGTCGTGTTGCCATTGCCTCATGCAAACTAACTTATATAAAAAGGGGTTAAATAAAACCAACATCATCATCCATCGCCATGCTGCTATAAAGCAGAAAACAAAGAAACAAAAACCTGCCAAGCCCTTCCTCAACGCCGTGTGCGGTATCGTGCCTGTCCCGTTGTCCACTGCCTATCCCAGTCCAGCCCAGTCCAGTTCCTTATGCTGCCTGCGAAAAAAATAATGTGTGCTGATTCGAAAAAAGAAATTCCATATCATCCATCTTCTAAATCCTTTCTACGGTTCAGTACTCCCTGAGGAGTACACCAAAGCCGTGTGTAATGGTCTGCTTGGCAGACACCTGTAGTGTTGTAACTCTAGAGCCCGTAACTTTTAATCAACCTTCCAGTGGTCATGCTCGTCAGAGCCCAGATAGAGCTCGACACCGTACAAAACCATAGTCAGGCCGATGTTGGCCCACTGCCAGTTGCTGCCCTCAACATCACCACCTCGGAGAGTCCAGCCATCTGGACCGTCGCTAGTGGAGAAATGTTGCAGGAGCAGACTGGTGTAGACTGCTATTAAAATTGACGGCGAAAACCAGCTGAGGAATCCTAGGAATTTACTTGCAGTCTCAGAATCGTCCCAATCTGGTTCTTGCATCATAGCTCGCGCACCCGACTCGCGGATTGACGGGATGATACGTGTAGCGCAGTAGAATACCAAAGAGCGGTATGTTAGCGAAATGATGACTGATGGCGTGATAGTCTGGAAGGCGGCATATAGTAGCGCCAATGACGAGTGAACAGCGGATGGCAATGAGCCCAGCATGTGGAGGAAAGTCGAGTAAGATGCCATGATGACAGGCGGTAAAGGTGGAATATCAGACTCTGAGCCGTCGTGATCATGTGTATGGTCTGCATTTTCTGATGGCAGATAATCGGTGAAGATCTGGTAGATGCAGAGCACAATATAGGCAAACAGAAGCGACGACTCAATAGGATTGCCGCGACCACTGCCGATACCAAAAGCGCACAGGAATACGGCAGTTGTCATCGCGATGCCAATAAGTGTAGCATCAAGGTTGCCGATTTGAGGGAATTGTGCTACCCTCCAGAGGAAGTACACGGCGCTAGCCATGATGGAGCTGGATAGAACCAGAAGAACGATCTGCACCAGGGTTAGCATGTGCCAGATGCAAAGATTTGATACAAAACTTACCAACCAAGTATCACTTCTTCCACGGTTGACAAGCCATCTTGTGAGTTGCCCCGCTGCCTGGATGACCAGCAAGGTACAGAAGCCCTCCAGCAACTGGAACACGGGCCCCGAATACCGTAGCACATTATCCCATCCGCCCAGCGTGATCGTCTCAACCAAGCCGTCCTTGCCAAACATCCATTCCCTCCAGCTTGTGCTCTTGGAGTTGAACAGACCACCCACTGTTCGCTCCACCCAATTTGTGTTGTCGGCATCGACAGCGAACTGTCCCAGCGCCCAGATGAGGAGGGCGGGGATGATGATCCACTGCGACAACCGTAGAAACCCAGAAAGGAAATACCGCGAGCGTGACTTTTCTGGTGTCAAAAGCTCGAGGCTGGAATATGTAAAATAGAAAAGAAACAGAGCTAGACTGTAAGCCAGCCCACTATCGCGACCGCCGACATCGAAAGCGACGGGGATGGAGAGAACGATGCTGAGCAGGAAGATAGAGCTGAATAGCGCCCTGAATAGCCACCACATCGGAGCGAAGAGATGGCAGGCGTAGGCCGCGCCGAGGGGAGGGTATCGAGGTCGTTGGTTGCGTTCAGCAGGTGGGCATCTAAGTGCGATACGTCAGGCGATGGCGAAGAAAATCGTGACAGCTAAGACGTCGCCCGGTGTGCGGAGTAGGTACTAAGTTTCAAGGGGAGAATCCACCCATCGATAAGGCTCGTTCGTCTCGATTTCGGCAAAGTGAGTGCAATAGCAATATATCGAAGGTCGGTGACAAGCGGCAGAGCTCGAGCGGGACAAGATGAGGCAGTTTTAAGGTTGAAGAGTTCAAGATCAAGATAAAACGGTCAGTTCCCCAAAGTTGGCGGTTGGTCGGTCTAAAATTCACGGCGGTAGGGTAAAGTACGTAGTGATTTGGAGCTCCCGTCTGTCAAGTCTGGGTTCGGCTGTTGCTTGATGTTTGAGTGTGACTTGCGCACACAGCAGTGCAATGTGGCTAATCAAGGTAGCGGCCAAATTTTGCTTATCGTCTGCTATCTTCACGTGGCAGAGGCAGTTCAGGTCTAAAGTAGTCACCCGGCCGCTAAAATCAAGTAAAGTTTGGTGCGAGGGCGACCATTTCGTTTCATTATTGGCACGTGCTAATGATCTTAATATTCTCTTGTTTTTTGTGTTAATTTAACAGACCAAGTTTCATGTTTCAAGAAAGGCAGGTTTATTTATTATGCGTCGTGTTTTTGATTTGATCGACCAAACAGATGCTGCTAGGATGACCTGGGATGGCTGGTGCATAGCGTCACATCAACATGATAGGTTCGCAGCACCCGACATCTCGCAATCAAGAGAGTCGATCAGTACCTACATAAAGCAGGGTAAGATCTGGGATAATGACAGCATCAGAGGGTAACCTCAGCACTGACAAATCTTCCGGGCTAAGTGTTATCAATCACAAAAACCTGCAAGGTCCTAAGTATGATGCATCACTGTGCATATAAATTCTTGATTCAACAGAACCAAGGCAACGAAGCCAAACTCAACTAACTAAAGAACAAGTTAATTATTCACAACCTCAAGATAAGACTCGACTCATTCAGCTTAGGTACTTGTAGCTTGCTTGCCTTCCATGTTGGGCGTAGGTCATGTCTTGCACTTATCCGTATACATATGCCTATAAGCGACCCCACCTCGTGATCTGCAAAACACGGCCAAAGCCCTATGCATCCACTTCAGGTAAGAGTTTGTCTCCACGTCGTGTTAGAGCCTCCTCATTCTTACTCCTTCATCATCACAACCATCCACCCGTCGAAAGTCACACATTTCCCACCATCGCCGACCACAGCAACCTTCTTTTTGATCCCTTGGAATTTTGATGACCATGGCTATTTTGTGTTGCGCTAGTGCGCAGGCACTCGTGTCTTGTTATCCTCCTCCCAATCTGACATGACACCTGACCTGTATCCATCCATTAATTGCCCTACCCTGCTTGCCCATGATTTGAGAATGAAATAAAAATGCTGCTCGAGTGATGCGACATGGCCTTCCTCCTATTGCACTCCCTGGCGATAAATAATCTGAAAGCAAACGTTGACTTGCCCCTTCCCGATCGAAAACTCCACGCGACACCGATATGATATTCAGAACAATTGTACCAAGTGTTGCCATTGTAATGAGGACGGAACTGTAACGTGGACTTGATGTGAGGGAGAGTTATCTTGGCCAACGCGAAATCACCGTGTCTGCCGTAACAAGTCAATAGGTCGCTTCACGATGTTGTTGGGGCATGCACAAACGCTGCGATGCTAGAAGATATATCAGTATAATGCCAGTGCATTTATCTTATATTCCTATTTCTCAATAGTTTGAGAATTGTCTACTCTCGTGTTTGCTCTTTCGTACATGTTATCCCCATGGGTGTGGTGGTCACTATGGTTGTGATTATATTGGGTGGTGGCGATAGCCTCACCACGTTTCGAGAAATGACTTATGCGTGGGGTATGTATCGCGATGACTTCAAGACACCTTGGAATCATCATGACGCTGCGTTAGGCGGGGTATCAAGAGCTTCACGTTGCCAACGGTTGATGATGCCTCTGAAGCCTGCCCACCAGCTGGCAAAGCACCCGCCGCACAGCAGCACGCTGGTTACCCCGCTTGCCTCACCAGAGCTCACAGTACCACCGCTCAAACTCGCAACAGGAAGGGCATGAGAGGAGGACGGGATATAGTCTGATCTAAATCACCTCTCTTCCAAGGGGGAGCAGGAGGCGCCGGGGTAACCGGTCAGGACAAACTGCTCTCGCCTGGTGGATAAGGAATTCGAAAATCCGACGACACACCGAGTTCGAACCCCGACGACATACTCGACGACAAAAACACCCGAAAATCCCTAGGTGGTGGGGGGACAGAAGGCGCCAGAGGAACTGGTCAGGTCAAACTGTCCCCGCTGATGGAAATGGCTCGACGACAAACCTTGACGATAAAGAGATGTAGGAGGCTAATAGCCTCTGAACTCTTTTGCTAATTTAATATATAATTTTTTTTATAAAAAAAAAAACTTATAAGTTAAGTTATTTGTGATGGATACACAGGCGCGACTTTTGGGTGGGATGAAGGAAGGGACCTGACGCAGCTGCCGAGGGGCGGTATTTATACTGCTCGATCAAGGCAGCAATTACGCCACCAAGGCAGATAAACCTTGATTGATTTTGACCTTCGTGATACGGGCCTACTATAGGGGCCTCATTGTTTA
>JAAQRM010000230.1:0-10074 GCA_013396095.1 Fusarium sp. NRRL 52700 | reverse complement strand
AAAAAAGGCTTATAATTAAGAAATAAAATATCTAATTAAATACTTTATAACCTATATTTTTAAGATTAAGTTCTTTCTGGCCTTTTATATTACTTTTTAGGCTATTTTCATAGAAAATAATATTTAGAAAAGTTTTAAAAAAGCTAGGCTTATTTCTTTTAATCTAGAAATTATAATCTTAAAGCTTAATATATAGTTATAGACCTTAATACTTTCTAAAGAGATTACTTAATTATTAATATTATAGGCTTTAAAGACCTTAAAGATAATTATTAAGACTTAATTTTAGTCTAAATACCTTAAAAAATAAATTAAAAGATATTATAATAGCTTTCTAGAGTTAATATTAAAAGCTTTAAAGTCTCTTATAAAAGAAATAATAATTATAATATATAAGAATATACTATTAAAAGCTAAGAACTAAAATCTTTAAGATATAAATAAGATACTAAGCTAGTATTAGAAGGTAAAAAGGACTAAATTATAAAAAGAAAAAATAATAACTATATAAAATATATTATAAGTAATTAATTAGATAGATATTAATATATAAGTAATAATAGAATTATTAAGAAGTAATAGTTAAGAAAGGTTAGTTAGACTAGGTATTTAATACTATAATATATATAGTAAGGGTAAGTATAATATAAGAACTTATTAGATAGTTCTTAAGTTATTTAAGGAGAAATTTAATAAGTTAACACGAACACACTGCTGCTACCTTCAGTCTAGTGGTATTACCTAAACAGGCAAGACATATATACTACACACACACCTAACAGCACATTACGTAACCCCCCTGTATATAAGATAAGAATCTCTTCTATCTCTATTAACTTATATCTTTAACCTCTGCTTCCTCCTATACCCTACCTTTCTTCATCTGGTGGCATTACCTGTCTATAAAGATCACTGCCTCTAGCTCAGCTCCCTTTGCCTGTCCTGCCACGTAATCATTATAATTTAGAATACAGTTCTCTTGTATCATTTATATTACCCTAACATCCAATTATAAAGCATATAAGATATGTTCTAGTATTCATTTTTTACTTTATCCTCTGGTAATATTACTACCCTAATCTATGTCTTATATGGCTTTCTTTTCTATCCTTTTCTCTCAGTGTCTAATACTAATAGTATAGAGATAGTTCCCTAGGTTAAGCCGCCTTACAGTAGTATAATGCTTCTCAGGCAATACTATAATATCTTATAATAATAAAATCCCTTATAAGGCCTCCATTTAATACCCATCTAATAACAGAGATACTACAGTGGCTTATCAATTTCCCCTACTGTATAATAGAGGGTAGTGCTATCTCGGACTTGCCTCCTAAGCCTGATACAGGTAGTACAGGTTATACCAGAGGCCTCTAATACGAACTTGCTCCTCGATTAGTTCTTTCAGCTAGTAGCGCTAGTAAAGTATTTAATTATAGGTTGCTTAATAGGACCTAAGTTACTAATTCCCTATTTAGAAGTTACTAAGACTACCTGCTGCTTAGGTAGATATTTCTTAATTCCTTTCTATTAGTCTTTAGCTTACTTATTTTTATATAAATCATAATAGCTTAAAAACTTCAGAAACAGGACAAGCTATAATACTAAAAGAAATAATTAGGCAAGAAGGAGAATAGAAATATATATTTTATAGCAAGCTATTAGTATTATATATATATAACCTATATTAGTCTTGCTATTACAGGATTATAAGATATTTATAATAGTATCTAGAGCCCTCTAAATAGCTTAAAAGGTTCCAGACTAATAATCAACATATACAGACACAGGGTTAAGCTTTATTAAGGTTAGATAGAAAAGCTAGTGCTCTTAGAAACTTTCTACTCTGTACTATCTTACTAACTAGAAATAACATATTATATATAAATAGCTAATATCTATTATAATCTGCCTTATTTAGTAAACTCTACCTTACAAGCAAGTAGTATAGACCCCTAGTAATATATAAGATATATACCCTGGCAGTAAAGTAATTAGCACAAGAGAGTCAGTTATATATCTTCTGCCTTAACTTTAACCACTATAATCTTAAAAAACAAGAAAAGACACCAGGATAACACAGGGCTCAGTTCTTTAAAGAGGCTAGGACTTATTTAGCTATATAGTTTAGCTTTAAGTATATAAGTTAAATAATACCTTACTATAACTATCTTTATTATAGTTATATTATAAATATTAATACCTTTTACTATTTTCTTCTCTATATACTATAACTTAAGTATAGCCTTTTTTATTATTAAGTCTAAGGAGCAGAAGGCATTTTAGAGCTTTCTCCCCTCTCCCTCCCAACTACGCCTTTTAGCTCTTGGCGAGTCTAGGGACATGGCAATCTATATTCCTTCTGATATTAACTCTAATACCAAAGATAAAGACAATATGAGTCAAGAGCTTAATAGTTCACGATCTTATAGACATGACAGCACTATAGACTTTTTAGGTAAGTTATTAAGACTATAATACTCTATTTGGATAAAAGGCTCTAATAATAGATATCTAGATCTAAGTATACTTATATATAATAAAATTAAGTTAGATACTACTATTAGCATAAAAGCTATATCAGTAGTATCCCTAACTCAAGGAAATATAGCCCCAGCTTAGCTAAATAAGATATCTAAATCTTCCCTTACTAATACCAGACTAAGCCAGCAATCTTATAAGACAGATTACCTACTAGCCAAGATCACGCCTATAGAGGTTTAAGATATTTATTTTAAAACCCTCCCTACTAGCCCCAAAAGCCAGTTATACCTGATTATAGTTATCAGCAAACAGCTCCCACCTAAACCAGCTATTTAACAAAAGAAGACTATTTCTAATACTATTTCTACCTATAATATTTATAATAACTTCTACTATTATTAAGATTACCCTTTAACTAGGGTATAGTCTCCACAAACTATCAGGCCTATTAAGATTATACAGGCCTTATTATAAGAATATAAAATACCTACCAGTACCTTATTTAAAAATATACTTCCTAAAGTCTATATCCTATCTTATAAAATATCCTCTAATAAACTATATTAAGCATAAGACCTAGATAATATAAGAAACAAGTCTACTAATATTAAGTCTAAGTATATAAAGGCTAGGTCCAGTTTAAATACCCTAGTATTATCCATATTGCTAGCATAGAGGCACTTCCGCTACAAATCCTCCCAGATATATAACACTATATATAAGGATAGTAGCATATATAGTAATACTATTAAAAACAAGGACTAGAATTACAGGCTAGGATCTTAATACTATAAATAGAACTACTCTTCTCTTCCTAATATTAAGAATCCTAACTTAAAAGATAATAACTTTAATAATATCTACCAGGGTTATAAGTGCCCTAAGGTCTTTAAGCCCTCTTTCTATATTAATATAAGTTCTTAAATTTCTAACCCAAGAGGACTAACAGTATAAGTATAGTAATTATAAACTAGCACTTAAATATCTAAATATAATACTTATAGTCCTATACTATTATAGGAAATACTAACCCTACTTATAGCAAAGCTATTTACTTAGTTTAAGAAATAGCCTCTTAATAGTACTATACTTAAGCAGATTACTAAGGGTAATAAGATAATATTTTAGCTATAGTTTAAATAAAATATTACTTTATACTAGCTATATAGTTATAGTTCTATATTATATCTTAAGCATAAAAGGCTACCTAATACTTTATATTTGCTTTTAAAGTTATAGAATAGAAGTTAGCCCTAGGCTAATAAGAGTTTATCTATATCTAATATTATCTATATAGTAGATCCTAGTATTAATACTTCTAGTAGTAATAATAATATAAATAATAGTTCTAATTTTAAGTATAATAGTAATTAAAATATTATTAAAGAATCTTACTACTAGGCATTCTAATATAAAAAGGTCTAGTATTATAGATAAATAGTAAAAGATAATAACCTCCTCTGGTAATTAAAATATAATAAGCTATTAAACTCTAAGATTATAACTATTTTAAAGTATATAAAGAGTAATATAAAATAATATTAGGATATTATAGAAAAAGCATAGAGGTATAAGAAGATAAAGAAAGCTTAAAGTAATATAATTTAAGTATTATATTAAACACAAGCTTTACTAAGTACCTAAAGTAGGTCACATAGTAGTAATAATATTAAAATACCTTTATATTATATAAAGGCTAAAAACAGTAAAAGGCCTTTATATGTATATTAGCCTATATAAAGCTATTTGCAAGTAATTGACATCACACTTTGCCATACGTAAGACTATTGTAAGTAATTGGACCTGTGCTCAGGCTGTATGTAGCAATTTGGAAGGAGTTAACGCGGTTTGTAAGCAATCAAGACCGCGTTTTGGGCTTTTGTGGCAAGTATATATTTGCCATGCAGCTAGTTACCAAAGTACTACGTGCGCCCCTTTATAGCGATAATCTCGTTTCGCTAGGAATCCCCGCTCTATCCCAGTAGGGCCTCCACAGGCTCCACTGCAGTTAGGCATCAACACAAACAATCTTTCTCAGCGCCTGCACACGTTACCCTGATCACGCAATATATCCGGGTTTCTCTTCTTAATACTGCTGTTAGGTAAGTAATAAAGACCTGACTTTGCACCTAAAGCTAATTAATATTATATAAGAATACAGACTAGAAGCTCTCTAAGCAATAAGACAATAAATAGCAAGTTTATTAGTATTAATAAAAAGATCTTTAAGCCATTATAATAGGATTATCTTACATTATAATAAGCTAGTAGTAATTATATAAATATTAGTAAAATATTTAGATTTATAATAATAAGTTAAGAAAAAATTATACTTTTAAAAGAAACTTATCTTACTATAAAGGGAACTATATTTAAGGTAAAATATAAATAAGATTACTAAGTAAAAGGCCAGGAAAGGTAAACCTTAAATACCTGCTAACTATAGTTATAACTAAGTATAACCCTTACTACCTAATTCCCATTACTATAATCAAAGGTACTAACTATATTAAATAGCTTATTACTATTCTTAATATATTTATTCTCTATTATACCTCTATATAAAAAGTCTCCTAATACTTTCCTTATTATATTATTTAACTATAATATTACTTCTCCCCTATTTACATTAATAGTACACTACTATTCTAAGCGTAATAGTTATATACTCTATTATATAGTCTATTTGCCCATCTTCGCCACCTATACTAACATTATAACTTCAGGTCTTTAACTTTAGGCACCTAAACCTATATAAAACTTAATATATTTTCCCCCTAAACCCCTTAATTATCTCTCTTTATTATAGATTTTATAGTATATTATCCCCCTTATCTTTACTATAACTATAAGCTAATAATTTATAATACTATCTTAGCTTATAACCAGATAATTATAAACTACTTATTATATAAGCTATTATAAATAACTATAATAAATTCTTTTTCTTTAAGCTTTAGATCTATCCTTCTAAGTAACTTCTCTTTAAGCTTACTTAGCTTTTTAATCTTATCCCTAAGAAAGCCTCTTTTAACTAGCTTATAATAAGGCTATATAAGCTTAAAAATCTAATAACTAAAGGATATTTACTAAATATTAGTAATATTATCTATATAGTATTAGTTCTTTATAATTTTTAAGGCCTTATTATATAGCTTATTATAAGTCTTTTTACTAAGGGCTTGGTTAATTATAAGGTTAGTAATTATATTAAGGCCTCCTTTTATTAAATAAGGCTTATTAGGGTTAGGATTCTGTAGGCTTCTTCTAAGTATCGTAATGGTGTAGCTATAATATTATTAGCGGTTGCGATTAGAAGTCGGGCTAGATAACTTACTGAAGCTTGTTAGATGATTGAAGCGCGGTATGATACAGAGGTCAAGACTAGACCTTTAGAGTGGGTTACAGGAGGAAGATTTGGGCCAGCTGAAGAGCAAGTAAGGCTCTAAAGCTGGCTTGTATATAGTAAGGTTCAGGCTATAATTAAGGCTACTAAGATAATGATTTTAACTTAATAAAGATTTACCTACCTGAAAGGTAATTAATATTTAAATTATACTAGACTTTAGAGATACTTAGATATACCTTTCAAGGCTAATATATAAACTTAAAAAAAAAAAAAAAAAATAATATTACTTCTAATATAGCTATTAAAGCAGGCTCTAAAATAACTAATTCTATAAAAAAGTCTATAATATATTTAAGTAACTAGAATAAATAAATAGTTCCTATTAATAAATAGCTATATTCTTTTAACTAAACTTAACTAGTTTATAGTCCTTCTAAGAGTTCCTTACTAAGAATTATAAGGAGTTTATCACAAGCTAACAGTTTTATAGGAAAGATATCATTTAGAAGGTTAGAGCTGGGTAACTAGATATCTGTCCTGTGTTATTTAGCAGGCCTTCTGGTATCATTCTCTTCTAGGCAGAGAGATTAAGTAGGGGTAATAGTTGCTTGAGGTATAATGTCTTCCTGGCAGGAGACTAATATAGGTTATGCAGAGGGTTTTGCTAATTGTTATAATCTTGACAAGTTACCTTAATGCTATTCATACTAGCATTCAATCTTATTCTTTAGGAGTACTTCTATAGTAAGTAATATAGTACCCTCTTTTAGTTATAAGTAGCTAAATAAAATAAAAATTAAAATTAGTTCTAAATATACTATATATTACTAATGCCCTTTTATAGCCCTACAGAGCCTTATAGTACCTTAAACAGAATTTAAAGAAAGTAAAATCCTAATAATAAATTTAAGATACTTAAACTAAAGCTAGAGTATATTTTAAAATATCTAAAGTATTCCTAAAACTTATAATAAAGATAATATCCAGAAAACTAAAGTCGTTTAGTTTTAAGTATCTTAGCCTGCTAATATAATAAGAAGTTCTCTGATGGTTATAGCGACGATAGAAAAGCATTGATAAGTGATTATTAACAGGCTCCATCTTGAGTCAGGGTACAAGAGTGCAGATCGAATAGCTATGCGGATTGAACAGCTATGCGGATTGAACAGGAGTTCATATAGAACAGTAAGGTGGGGCAGTGGTATGATTACCTCGGTAATGCCGCGCGTCACGCCTTCGTGGTTTATATCCAGACTTGGTTAGACAAGAATACTCCACTGTTCAAAATGCACAGCTGTTCAATCCGCACAGCTATTCAATCCGCACAGCTGGTATAATAGAATTGCTTAACTAATGGGATTTTTGAGCGCCTGCTCGTTGTCCATCACGATTCTTAACCTGAATACTTAAAGTAATGTTAAACCTAATAAGATAATTACCTATAGGCACCAATACTCTTATACCAACACACCTCCCATAAACAGTACAGGCTCAACCTCTTCCATCTGAATATTACTTTCTAAGCTCTCTATATAATATTATCTCAGCTTGCCTATCATAGGTCTAACTGCATCTCAGTATACTCCTTTAAGAGTCCTGCTCATGATAAGTATACTGAGTACCGCCCTTTTTATACATAATCTTTAGAGAGTGTGTTCAAATCCTACATCCTCAAGTCAATGGCTAAAAAGCCACAAGCCGATCTGCTTAACTGTTACTGTAATCTTGTTAGCTACAACCTTTGTAGTAGCTATTATTAGACTTCTTGACTATGTTAAGGAAGAATTATTATTTTTAATTCTTATCATAACTAATCTTCTATTATCAGCAGGAAAACAAGTAAGTTATAGCTATATATTATATTACCTCTATTAATATTCTTTTAGGACTTATATATAGTTACTTCAGATATAAAATATTTCCTTCCACCAATCACAACAGCATTAATATAGCTTAGCTATAGTATCCTTTTTTGCTTTGGGATATTCTTTACGGCAAAAGATATATTCCTTATTTACTTACTATCCTCTGATGCTCTGTACTGGCTTTCAAAGCTAGTGCAATTCAGTCTATACTTTTATAAGCATATTCAAAGACGGACGGAAGACCTTCATATGGCCCCGTTCGGCAATACAAATGATATGCGAGGGATCCTTTCAGCTGTCTTGGATCTTATTTGCTTTATTGCAAGTATTTCCATTCTTCTCTTAATTAAATCATAGATAGATAAGCTAATTGTAAGTATAACTAACTCTCTTTCAGTATGAGACTAATGTTATAGGTCCTTTATTCTATCTTTCTGAGCCGCCATGTTCTTCAAGAAGCTCTGCTTTTTATAAGAACACATAAGTTATTCTCGAGAACTATAATATATCTTAGTTCTATATATAAAGTCTTCCAGCAGTTATCAAATACATCTACATCTGAGTTACCATTAATAACTTATTAATTTTAGGGGTAGCTTAGAAAATAGATATAACTATGTATTAATAAAACCTTTTATTTATATCTCCTCTTTTGCAGGAAAAGCTTCTTAGGGGAGAGTAATGTTATGCGAAATAATATATATTATCTCATGCTTATATAGCTCGTGTTAGTTAATAGTCTATCTATTAGGTAAATAAAAGACAAGACCACTAGATTTAGCCCCTAATTTATTAATTTAATAAGATAGTAATAATTAATATTAATATATAGCTATTTAGTAAGACTTAGTCTAGTATAAGACCTATATTTTATCTTCCCTTATTAGATAAACTAATCTTATTCTAGACTTAGAAAGATAAAGACTTTCTTCCCTTAGTAGTTCTAATATTTTATAGTCTAAGTTAGTTTAAAACTAAAAAGTATTATTCTTTTAATTTATTAACTTTTACTAAGATATTATATCTAGCTATATTAATAAAAGCTACTAAGATAATAAGCTATTTAATCTTACTTATCTTAAAATATTCTAAAGAAGTTACTATTTTTTCCTTTTCCAAGTTTCTTTCTTCCTATTTAAGTTTCTTCTTATTATCTTTTAATTTAATATAAACTGGTTTATTATATATATTTATTTTAAAGAATGCCTACTTTCTACTTCTCTTTTTTAGTTATTATTATCTCTTCTAACACTCTTACTAGATTCAGAAGTAGGTGCTTCTAACAGCTGGTCTGATTCCCTGGTTTGTAAACCCAGTAAGAAGCCTTTAGGATTAAATATAGATTTATCTCTATCCTTATCCTTACTAAATCTCTAAAAGGTATAAAAAACAGATTTCTAGACAAAGAGTCATATTATATTATATAATTTTAATATATAGTATAAGAATATAGAAAGATTAACCCCAGTTTAAGCTACTATTTCTTCACTGATATAACTTTATCTATTCTTAGACATAAGGTTGGTTAGTTATGTGCTTTAGTATATATATTTAATTAATTAAGGTTGATTTGACTTTTACTAACTAACTTATACTAAAGTTAACCTAATTCCTTTAATTCTAACTTTAATAAAACTTTTAAACCCTACTATTACCCTACATTTATCCTTACTAATTTAAGAGTAACTTCCCCTTTACTATAATGACCCTTTTAGATATATTAAGAAGCTACTCTTTATATATAACTAAGCCTATAAAGGTAATAAGGAAGGTAGCCTGGTTTAACTTAAAGGGCTTACCTTTTCTTAGGTCTTTCTCTAGCTTCTTAAGACCTAATAGCTCCTTATTAACCTAGTTAAGATCAATTGTACAAATAAGGTACAACTGGCTCGTACGACAGATCAACCTAATCAAGGTATAATCAAAAATAGCCATCTTAATAAGGTTAGATTGGCACCTTAATGAGAAGTTCTTCCTGATAGTAGCTACCATTGTACATATCTCTTCCAGTTTGGCTCTATTGGCTGCCTCTAAGGCCGGCCTGATAGCTAGATTGAGGTTATGGCCAGTCCTGCAGTAGCCATGATCGTACGGCCACAGGCTATTTCGTACAGCAGGCATCTTGTCGGTGGCTATGATTGATATCAGCAACGGTAACCAACAGAGGGAAAGTCAGGTTGGGGAATGTACTTTTGAAGTATGGTGGAAATACCAGGCGTGTGTCTTAGTCTTTTAGGTGGGATGAAGGAAGGGACCTGATGTAGCTGCCGAGGGGTAATGGACCTACAGGCGGTATTTATACTGCTTGATTAAGGTAGCAATTGCGCCACTAAGGCAGATAAACCTTCATTAATTTTGACCTTTGTGATATGGGCCTAC
>JAAQRM010000229.1:0-20749 GCA_013396095.1 Fusarium sp. NRRL 52700 | reverse complement strand
AAAAAAAAAAAAAAAAAAAAATAAAAAGATTAAATAACTATTAGTTATATATATAAGCACTAGAATACTACTACCTATAATAATAAGCAATTGGCTCCTTAGATCTAATAATAGTAAAGGTTAATTTAATATTAGTAAAAGCTTAAGCCCTTACCTTTATAAACTTATAGACTATATAGCTTAAGATATTTTACATTTTAGACTTATTATATTTATATAAAGCTATTAGTCTTATATCTTAGAAGGCCTTAGATACAACCTGTTCATCTGGATTTATTATAGCTAGATATATTATCTTATCTAATTCAAACCCCAGGTAATGTACCTTTTATACTAACCAGTGCTAATTCATAGGATAATAAAAGGGTACCTTAGGTAGCTTTTTTCTATCTTCTAAGAAAGGCCACTTACCTATTAGCTCTATTAAGTTCTATATAATATATAGATATAAGCTCTTTAACCTTTTAAAAAATACATTATTAGGTCCTATAAGGTCTTTATATAAGAATATATTATATACCAGGACCTATATAATAAGAGATATCTTTCTTTTACTATATAAAAGCTACTTTATAATATTAGTATATAAGTATAGATATTTAAAGTCCTTTTATAGTATATAAATAAATAGTAAGAAATAGTTAATATTCTTTATTTAATAAAGAATTTATAATCTCTTTTTAATATTTATAAGTCTTTTAAATACTATACTACCTTTAATTAGATTAGTAAGGTAATAATAATTAACTTATAAGACTCTAGGAACCTAGAGCTAAAACTCTTTAATATCCTTAGTATTAATATTAATTAAGGCTTTCTTAAAGCCTATAAGCTTAATTTATAATTCTAAAGTAAACTTTATATAATATATAACTTTCTGGTTAGCTATTAGAAGGTTTCTGTTTATATAAAAGGCATAGTATACCTTATTATACTTACTACTAATAATCTTATACTAAGTACTAATCTTAAATCCCTTTTATATCCTAGATATATTTAAAATTAGGTCTAAGAAAATAGGTACTATTAATAGATATTTAAATATACTTCGCAAGATAACTCTCAAACTCTTAATAAGCTAAGACCACTATTATTTCTTTTTTATTAGATTATAAGAGTAATAATAGATAATTCTTTTATATATATATCTATAGGAAAATATACCCTTATTAATATAATCCTTAGTAATAATTTTAAAAGCTTTAGGATCTAGATCTTACTATAAGTTTAGTATCTATATATATATCTATCTATTAGTAACTCTTATCTATATATAGTTTAATAGTCTACTATATATTAAGATATAATATATTAAGTAAAGCTATAGCCTAACTCCTGCTATTAGTATACTTTATATATTAGAATTATAGGAGGTAAAGTATTTATAAACCTTCTAAGCTTTAGAGTTTACCTAGTATTAGCTTTAATAGGAATAAAGCTTTTAAAAGAAGGCTTACTAAAATAATACCTAATATAAAGTTTAAAGGATCCCTCTAGTTATAACTTTTTATCTTAAAGATTCTCTTAAGTTATAAAACTTTTATAGTATTTATATTCTAATTATATAGTATAAACTCTAGTAAGAATATAAGATCCTTAATTAAAACCTTAATAATCCTACTAAATCTCTTATTTTTTTCCTTAATAATATTACTAGTAAGCAAGAATAAGTAATTAGAATTAGTCTAAAAGCTAAACATTATCTTACTAATTTTAAAGTCAGTATGAAGACCCTTTTAACAGTTCCTTTAAGCTTAGTAGAAAATAATAAATTACTAAATTATATCTATAAGTAATTATACCTATAAATATATATAAGCATAAAGCCTTAAGCAAGAGTAAGGGTACTGAAATCAGCACTTCTTAAAATAGCAGTAATGTTGTGACCAGGGTACCAAATCCAGGAACCCCAACCTGGATATAAACAAGAGTATTGTGTGATGAAGGCCTAAAAGACACCAATGAAGTCCACAAGTACTTATATCTTGGACGAAAATTGAATTTCTCTACCTATAGGCCCATTATACATACTAATAATGTCAAAGCTCGACCGGCATACCGTTTTAATTGATAATAAAGCTGCTACTGTTTTGCGGCCACTCAGGTCTCTACAGTCTACTAAGGATCCTTATACAAAACATTATAATAAGGAGCTAGCTCATTAAAGGCATCCAATAGATACCTCTTATATTCTAGTAAGGAGGTTAGACACTACTAACACCAAGCTAATCCTAGTTCCAGTCTTAGCCAGTTCTCTATAAAAGTATTACACAAGAAAATACTTTATCAAGCACTAATATCTATTTATAATAGCTATTAGCAAACAAAGCTAGTATAAGCTTTATATAATTTATTCTTTATTAATTTTAAATAATAAAAAGCTTTAGATTATCTATTAAATTTCCTACCTTAATATTCTTAAGAGTATTAAGATTTACTCTAAGGAAAATAATAATTATTATATTATCTCTAGAATAATAGAAACCTTATTAATATATATATATTAGGCCCTAGAATACCTATTAAAGGCATAGCTAAGTTTTATATTATTCTAGGTAAGTTAGTACTACTTAGATATTAATATTTATTATTAAATCCAGTAATAAGTCCTATTAAGGTCAGAGTACCTTATAACTTAAGATCTTATACTTAAAACTATTATATATAGTAAAGTTCTTATTAATCTTATAAGTAAGGTTAAAATTAGTAATATTAAGGACTTTAAGACAAGAAGTAATAAGAAAGTGTTTTTAGACTCTTTTTATAGGCTATTAATAATACTAATAGATAAGAAAAGGGACTTAAAAGCTTAGATTAGTCTATTATATCTAAATTAATAGTCTACTAAAGCTATTCATATACTTAATCTATTAGGCTTAAAACCAAGTATAAAAGAGTTAACTATATATAAGTTCTAGAAAAAGGGAAAGAAAGAAAAGTTAAAGTTACTTATATACTTTACTCTTATTATAGTATATTATAGTAGATCTTAAAAAGGGCTTTTATATACTAAGTTAAATAAACTATATATATCTTAACCTATATTAAGTTAACTAGTATTTAAATCTACTATAATAAAACTTTATTAGCTAATATTATTTAACTATATATAATAAATACTTACTAGATATAAACTAACCATAATAAGGATTCTATAAAAGCTTAGTATCCTTTTATAAAGCTTTAAGGAGATTATATACTTTAAATAGCCATAGCTTTAGTAGCTAGCTATTAATAAAGGTAACTAAGCATAAGAAAATATCATTATACATATTATATATAAGCCATAAGTTAAGTAAGAACATAAGTACTTAAATAACTATTATATTTAGGCTTAGTTTTTAAAGTCTTTTATATTAATACTTAAAGTTCTTAGCTTATTTTTTCCAAAGGCTTTAAGACTATAATAAACTACTAGAACTATTAAATATTACTTTAATACTCTAATAAAAGCTTAAAGGTACTAAGACTTCTTTTTTAGTAATAACTTTAGATATAGTAGCTACTACTTTAAATTATAGCCCTATACTGGCCTCCCAGGCATATTTTAACTCTACTTTAGATAGTAGTATAATACTAATTCCTTCTAGCTTCTTACCTAGTCTGATAAGCTTACCTAATTTACCTTCGTTACATTAAGTCGGATTAAAATCAATCACCAGATTGGTAAGCGTTCGCGCCGAAATGGCAATCTGGTCCAATACAGATGTAGTCATTAAGTCTAATTATAGGTCCTTGAAATGACATTAACTTCTTCCATGTATAACCACAACCAGAAGGGATACACTTGGCATAAATACATATTCATCACGACGCTTAGATTGTATAAATAACCGATTGATTAATGTTATATGCTTAGGGGTCTAAAACCTGTTCCAGCTGCTTTCGTTTCTGCTCGAGGACCAGGGTACCGTTTTCATTCATTTCTCTACATCTATCTCCCCACAGTAGATGATTAAAAACTGCACCCTTGCTAATGCTGGAGTGTTATTGGCTCCAAGGAAAGAGGTGATTTCCTCCGTGATGATGGGTCTGGCACTGCTACAACTAACAATCCGATCTCTTGGCCAATTGGAACCTTGTGGCTAGACTTAGCTGATTTTGGCTGGTGAAAGAGATGTTGGTTCTGCTGTAGATGTGTCCACTGTTCAGAATCATACTAGCGGCTCATAACGTCTATCTATGCCCAGATAAGTTCAGTGCACTACTATAGGAATAGGAAGTAATAGAACCAATTAACTAAGTCATTTACTCCTAAATCAAAAGTCTAAAGCAATTACTACATGTGTTATTTCTTAGACAAAGACTATTGTCTTTTCCTCCTCTACTACAACCATTATCCTTAAAAGCCATTATACCTGCTTATAACCTTTATCTATAATCTACCTGGCAATCTTAGGTTAATTAGATAATAAGAAAGATAAGAGGACAGAGTCACTAATAAGTAATACAAAGAGTATAAAATTCAAGAAACTAATAAGTATTTAGCACTAAATTACCTTATACTAAAGACTAGCTAATTAAAAGTAAGGTAGCCAGGACAGGATAATAGAAATAACTCTTTTACTAAAATATATTAAAAGAACTTCTAGTAAAAATAATATAAAGTTAGTATAATAGTAGACCTTAAGTAAAAATAAAATATTTATACTATAGTATAAAAGTATAAACTAAATAGTCTATAGGAGATTAAAAGAAAAAAAACCTAGATAAGCTCTAGCCTCCTTAATTAGGCTAAGCTAGACTATACTACCAGCTAGAAGGGAAATTATATTATTAATATCCTAATTAAAGTACTAGGTACTAATTAGGATACCTAGAAAGATAAAAGCTAAGAAGACTATTTTAATAAAAAGAGCAAAGGCTTAAAAGGTTAACTTAAGTAAAGTATACTATATATAGAAAACCTTCATTACAACAGACAGTTAAAGCAAAACGTATAAGGAAATGGGCTTTTAGTTATTATTAATCTTCTTAGTACTATAAAGGAATTGGCAAAATGAAATCATAAACGGTCTTTATTAACCCGTGGGCTGATTTATAAACATATAAAACCTGATCCATGCATAAGGATAGTAAAACCTACACCTGGAGCAAGGGTGCGAAAACCTACGCCTGGAGCAAGGGTGCCAAAATCTACACTAAAAGGGGGTGCTAAAACCCCGCGCATATGGGTTTAGCCTGTGATAATAATACTGGGAATAAAACGATATAAGCTTTGTTAAGTTATTATATAGTAAAGTAATATATTAAATAAAAACCTCTAATATATAGCATAATAAACCCAGATTCTTATCTCTTTTACTAACCTAGGTCAGATTATAGTATATTCTAGATTAACTAACTTTATTTCCTTTCTATCTTACAACTATAATAACTTTCTCTTAGTATTTGACTTATTATCCTATCCTAGATTATTTACTATCCTATCTCTTAGCTATAGATTCTTTTATTATACTTAGCCTTATTAGAATTCTCTATACCAGCAATAATAATATATATAAAAGGTATATTAATATTATTAGAAATATCCTTAAGTATACTAGTTAGATTAAGTAGATATTATTAAAAGGTTATATAATATTGCTTATAAGAAAGGATCTAGAGGTACTTAAGTTATCTTATAAGTACCCTCTCTAGTATTAAAAAGAACACTCTTACTATAAGACAAGGAGCTTATAGCTTATAGCTCTTATTATAAAAATATAAAAAGATAGCCTAAGAAAGGTAAATATAATTCCTACTATAAATAAGAGTAATAATAGTTTTAAAATTCCTATATTTAATAAGAGCTATCTAAAGTATAGTTATATTAAAAGAAATTATATAAATATACTTTATTACCTATTCTTATTATTAATATCCTATAATATACTATTACCTTTACTATAGCCTAACTATACTTATAATATAATATAAAAGCAATCCTAGCATATAATCTTATAAGCTAGTAATTTAAATATTAATCTTATTTATTTTCCTAATTACTATACTTAGAATATACTTTTTAATAAAGTAACAGAAGTCTCTATACCATACTTTATAGCTATATTTAGCTATCTAATACCCTTTAATAAACCAAGTACTATCCTATATATTAACCTAAGAAATAGAAAGGTCCAAGTTACTCTTACTAATCCCTATATAGGTTAGGGGATAGACTTTCTAGTAAATATAAAGTAAAATAATAAGAATTAGAATAAAGAATCTAATATAAATAGCTTTATTTTTACATTTTATTAGCCTTAACTTTATATATAAACTATAGGGCTCTATTGGTATAATTTTATAGCTATAGAACTAGATAGTCTTGATCCTGACGTTAATAGCATCGAGACTTAAAATCGGGACAACTTTAGATAGTAATGATGTTATACAGTGAAGTATAGACAGTTTAGTAATAGCCAAAATCAGAAGAAGCCTTGGTATTCTGGCGACAGTTTCTAAGCATTAAAGAACTTTAGCTTGTCTACTACGTCGCTTTTAAAACTGTTGAAAATGGTATCTTATTCGTGTCAATGGAAAACAGATACATTGGCTATATATTAAGGGTGATCTCTAGTATTGCATGCCGGAGACGCACATTCTGTAACATGTCATCAGGACTAAAACGCATGCCGTATTAAGGCCTTGCTAATGGCTACCTGACTGTAAAGGTTTTGCGTAGCACTTTTCTCCGTCTAATCAACCCGTGCTTGCCGTAGACGCGTGCAAGGGTATTGAAGCCGCACCTGATAATGGAGGGGCCGAAAATTGACAATACCGCCAGGGTCATATGCAAGAATCAGTTTGCGAAAACAGATCCTAGCTTTATGCAAACCCTAAAGACTAAATAAGAGCCACTGTGACGGCAACTCGAAAGGCTCGGTCGTATATACTTCTAGCCTGGACAGGACAATGACCCAATTTACATCCTTTTTAGAGATAGTAACTATAAGAAGGCAGAGTAATACAGAAAGAGAAAAGTAGAGGAATAAATACTCTAAGGCATTATACAGTTATATAAGTAAGGTTCAAAAGATACCATATAGTATATAGACTAACCCTTATAGATTCAAGGTTAAGTCTTAGTCTTAAGCCCTCTTAAGTTAGACTACTACTTATATAAGAAGATCTATATTATTAGTTAATTATCCCTAATAAGGAGTACCTATTTAAAAAGAACCTTAATAACTAGTCTACTAAGATATATAAAGATCTTTATTAGAGGATTAATAAGGACTTTAAAGCTACAAGACTACCTTTATTATAATTAGATAAGCTACTATAAAGAGATAATACTATAAGACCTATTAGATCTTCTTAGCTTTTATATATTAATATAAATAGAGTATGCTTTATTAAATAATTATTTAAGTTATATTACAGATTAATAAATTATAGGTATAAAAGGATTATTCCCTTTAGAGATTAAAATTACTAGAAAGTTAGCTCTAAGAAGAATTAAAACATAAGATAAGTCTAGAAGAGAAACTCTAGGTAATATATAAAAGATAATAGTACTTAATAAAAAAGCTATAAAAGGCAAAAAGATAAGAAATATACTTTCAGAATATAGCACTTAACTATTCTTAGAAGATAGTAAAGATTATACTAGCTTTAAGGAAGTTAACTAAGAAGATATATTTTACAGATAATAGGCTTATTTAATAGCCCTATAATAACCTGCTTAGGAATTAAGTTAGTGTTAGTATATAACAAGAAGATATTAACACCTAACAGACCAGGGTCCGGTTTTGATATCTCGTCTGGGCACTATGATATAATCATTAATGAAAGTTATTTAAATAAATCCCATTGTCACACATATATTACTACTGTTGTCGTGGTTAATTTCCCTGTATGCATCAGGGCTGACGCCTCGTTTGACCCCTCAACCTTATTACAGTTATTCAGTTTAAACATATCACTATAAGCAACAATTTAAGCCACTTAACACAAGATATACTACAAATATTAGACAATATAACACCTTAAGACACTTCCAAGACAGTCAATAGCCTGATAATTAAGATTAGGTTATTAAAAGAAAACATTAAAAAACAGAATACCTAGCTTTTAGTATCTAAAGCTCTTCTTAAGGAAATAATAAATATTATTCAAACTACTACTAAAGTAATAGACCTATTCAAGAGATAAAGCATAAATACAAAGAGTATCTAGGCCAGCTTCTAGGGTATTTTAAAGGAGTATAATAAATCTATTTTTGAAATAGATTTAGTTAGTTCCTGTAATATTTAGCTAGGTATAAGCGCCATAGTCCCCTTACATTATTAAGAATTAGTTACTTATTGAGGCATTTCCATTCCTTCGTAAAGCATCTAGTATTTCTCTAATAAACTTTATAATTTAAAGGTTTCTTTTAGTCTATAAAGCCTGCCACTTCTATAGTTTCTTTATCTTAGTCTTAAGTCTAGTAATTCTAGCCTTAAGAGATTATAGGCTAGTATAATCCTAGCTATACTAACTAGAATTAACTACTATTTCTTATTTATCCTTAATATATATAATACCCCTATCTATTAACTAGCTACTACTTAGAATTTAATTCTATTCTTTAATATAGTCTTTAAAGGTAAAAAGCCTAATTAGAAGGTCTATTCTATAATTAGACAGAAGTATACTAGAATTCCCAATACCTAGCACTAGAAGGAAGTTAATTTTAGTACTAATATTATTATTATAAATATAATCAGCTATACTAAGTATAGCTCCCTTAATATCTACTATATTTAGCTAATCTATAAAAGATAGATTAAAGTTATTAGAAAAGTCTTATAGGAAATTAAGACTTTCCTCATAAAGTCCAAGAGGACCAAAAGCCCTATTAGATATGGGTTATTCGGTGGTAGTTATTATCTACAGTAAGTCAGTAAGGGCAGGATCTATAAGAAAGGTAGGGCTAGAAGATACTAAGATAAAAGCTTTATAACTCTATATAAATAAACTATTACTAAAACTTATAGCTAATATAAAGCTATAAAACCAGATATAATAGTAAAAAAGTTATATAAATTTATATTTATTTTTAAGGCCTTTTAATATAAAGCCAGGTAGTATATATATTTAATTAAAAGATATAACTTTTTATTACTAATAGCTTCCCTCCTTAATATTATTTATTAGTTTTAAGTCTATTAGTTTAGCAAATTAGTAATCTAGAGCCAACAGGTTAATAATATAAGAAAGCATGGGTATAGATTGTAATCCCATGTAGCTATTTTCTATACCCCTTGTAGATTCTAAATATTACAATGTAATATTACTGTCAATTTGTGTGATTTATAAGGCACTCAATGACGACAAACTTGTTTAATTGGTGGTACCAAATGATCGGGAACATGAGACTTTGGTGCTTCCTCCAATGCTTCACCAAGACGTGATCAATATCGAACCCCTTGTTCAAATGCCAACCAACAGCATAGAATACATAACCGGCAAGCTCGGGGCCGATTTCTGCTACCCTGGTCGCTTACCACCGGGATTAGAATCAGCATCAAGTGCTTCTGCCAACAAAGAAGATAGCTTATAAATTACATCTGGCCAAGTAATATATAGTTAAAGAACTACTTATCATTTATAACCAGCTTTATAACCAGAAACTCACCCTTATCTACCCTTTCATATCCTTTATAACTCATATTATAATAATATAATACTTCTTATAATAAAAAAAAAAAAGAAATATCTAAATTAACTATTAATAGAAGTATTAATACTAACTAATTACTATCCCTAAGAACTCTATAATAAGAACTTAATAATAGCTAGTACCTATATAACAGTAACTATTAAACCTAGCTTACTTTATATTTTAACTAGTAAGAAATCTTTTCCTTTTATATACTAATAATATAAATTTATATTATATAAATACTTAGTTATAATAAGATATTAGTAATTAGTAGTAAGAATATAAAAAACTTCTTATAAAGTACTAGAAGATATCTAAATATAATATTACTCTCTTAGGTCAGGTTTTATATCTAAAGGAACAAGTCCAGGTAACTAGATCTAAGTAAGGTAACAACAGAGATCACCATAATAATAGTATTATATCTATACCTATTCTAATAGAAAGCAGTAATATTAGTTTAAATAAGTAGGAAGCTATTAGTAATAAGTAAAATAAGGTTAGTATATACTAAGCTATATTTATAGTTTATATAAAGTTTAATAGAATTCGTTTTAGTTATTAACCCTTATCTTTAAGTCTTATGTTCAATTCTACCTGCCATTATATAAAGGGTTTAAAAAGCTAATCCCTATAAGGTTAATTCCATGCCTTACTTAAACCTATAGTACTTTATATATTATAGAGAAAAGGAATTAGAGGTTAAAGGCCTGTTATACCCTTATAAATTTAGAGTTTATACGTAAATAAGGCATCCACTCTGTCCTGCAAGACATTAACTCGTTCGTTTGCGAATAGTAGAGGTGCTGTTTCTAGTACCTTCCGTGCTCGCGATGATGTAATTCCTCGGACAGGATCGGACTTAATCCAACCTACATAAACCATTTAAACTCTTTAACATAAACTCTTTTTTTCCCTTGCCCTGCATAAAGCTATTATTACTCCTATATTTTTTATATTAAATCTATAATATCTTATCTAAAGGTTACTTAGCATAAAAGACATACTTAGATATTAAAAAACAAAATAAAGCAATACTTATATATTTTTAGTATTAATATTACTATTATTATACAAGACAGGAAGACCTTATAAAACCAAACTTTTATATTCTTACCTAATTACAGCTAGGCTACCATAAGTATAATAGAGTTAGCTCTTAGTATTAGCTAATCTAGGTATTATAGACCCCAGGTCACTTAACTAACTCCCCAGGTCGACTTAAGATAGCTACTTAGCCATAAGGCCAAGACTTTATTAAGTAACTTTAGTAACAATTTGAGTAGCTTAATATTAAGTACTTCCCTTAAAAAGAAACCTAGAAAGTTTCTTAGCCCTATAATACTAAATATCTCTATTCCTTATTATTCTCAGAAGTAACAGCATAGATAAGTAAGAGATATTATTAAAAGACTTTAGTATAATAAAACTCTATAAATATATCCATATTATTCTCTTATTATTTTTCCTCCTTTTACTAAAAAGATAAATATACTATATAAAGTCTCCTTTACTTAAAAGGTTAACTACAAGTAAGTTCCTATACTCTCTTTTTATAGGTTTATATCCTAAAAATAGTAATTATAGATCTTCTCTTAATAAGATTCTTAATATTATATAATAATTTACTGATTAGAAAGGTATATAAGCTACTTTCTTCCTTTAGTTTAATTAATAGGAATTAACTAGTAATAAATTCAAGGTACTAATAAATATTACTATATTTATCTATTTCTACTATTAATTAATAAGACTTTCTATTAATATATACTTTTAACTAATATAGCTTATTAGCTACCTTTAGTAATATTATATCCTTACCTTTTTAAGTATAGAGTATACTACTCTTAATATAAAGGTTTAACTTACTCTTTTAAGGCAAAGTAACTAGTTTAAAGTAAAATAAAGTTATAAATAGGTAATAAGTAATTTCTAGTATAGCTCTAAGTAGTATATTATCCTAGTATACTATAGATATAAGTATAGGTATTAATATAGTATTATTAATAGCAGGAGAATTTAAGATAATAAGGTCTAGCCTATACCTACTATAATTCCTACTAGTATTAATATTAGTACTTATAATATTATCCTAAATCCTTTATCCTTATATTAGAGATATATATATATATTTAAGTTATAAGATCTAGCTATTAGTAATAAAATTTAACTCTTTATCTCTTAAGGAAGCATTTAGTAATATTCCAGTCCCTATATTTAAGATAAGGTCTGGCTATATATTACTATTTATTGCCATAAACTCTACTAATATAATTAAAAGGAGGTTATTTACTAAAACCCCTATATCTTAAAATATCCCAAGACTAGCAAGATATTTTACTTAGAAGTATCTAAAAATAATATTAGATTTAGCTTAGCCTTTAAATATAAGTATAAAACTAATAATAGTATAGTTAAGGCACTCCTTTTATTACTAAAGAATTAGCCAGTACTTCTTATAGCCTTTAAGGCTAGCTATAACTTATACTTTTTATATCTTAATATTTTCTATTACTATTAGAACTATATAACCTTATATAACTTGCCTTAAGTTATTATAGTTTATAAAAAGGTAAAGAAAAAAAGGCTATTTAATAGTTACTACTAGAATACTAATTTTAGCTCCTATTCTCTATATATATATTACTTTAGTAAAGGCCTTTTTACTAAAAATACTTTTTAATATAATCTTAATATTAGTTTTAAAGTATAATAAGTTAGAAAGAATAGCTTAAATTTAATTTATACCAGATAAGGATACTATTAATAGAGATCAAAAAGCAGATTTTACTAGCTTTTAAAATTTAATATAATATTATTCTACTAACTACCTATTAGTAAATATTATAAGTACTATTAAAGCTCCTAGTAGTAATTAGCTAGTATAATTCTATATACTAGAGTTACTTATTTATAATAATATATCTATACTTATACTATATACTAGTATAAAAAACTCTTATATTAGTATAAGGAGATTAAATTATTATTAAACCTGACCTAAAATAGCAGAAAGTATTACTCTATAAATGCCACCTCTATTAATATATAATATTAAGTAGTTAGCTATAGGTAGCTAAATATATACTACTAAGTCTATAATATTACTATTAAGTAAATAATTTTTTTAAAAAAAAAGATAAGGGTTAACTAGTTCTAATACACTGAACATTTAAATACAATTTTTATAGATCTAATAGCCACATAATAACTTATACCTTAGAATCTATATAAGACAGGAAAAACAAGTTTTATAGGTTTTAATATTAACCTAGCGATCCAAGTAATTAATTAGTATAGATTTATATATATATTTTAATAGCTTATTTTATTTAAAGCAGTTAAATAAATAGGAGAATCTATATAAAATTAAAGTTAAAAGACCACTTAGTAATAAATATCTTTTATTTTAATTAATAGTACTTACCTACTTATAGGCCTCTATATAAATATCTCTATATAGACTTTAAAAGATATCTTAGGGGTTAAATACTATAAGATTTAGTATAAGTTCTTAAATTATATTTATAAACTTATAATATATATTAGGAAGATAATAGTTATAAAATAAACTAGATATAATTATAAAAGAAGTAAAGAAAATAAGATCTTCTAGTAAGGGTATATAACTTATAAACTAGATAAGATAGTCTACTAGCTTAGTTAAAACTAGAATATTATGCTAAGTACTATAAATAAGATTAATAGGTTAGTAATATAGGGTACCTACTAACTTAAAAACCCTTTTAAATAATATATTTATATGCTCAATAGATAATAATAGCCTGGATTCTTGGTATCACTGGCAAACTACTATAAGATACTTATAAAAGCCAGCCTTAATCAGTATAAAAGAACTTAAATTAATAGCTAAAAAAAACTAAGAATTAGTAAAGTAGAAGTCTAATAAATTAGAAGTTAGTACTATAATTATTAAGGTAAAGAGATACTTTACTATAGCTATAATATTTAGCTATAGTAAGTATTTCTTATAAAGAAAAACTATAAATAATAGCTTCCAGAGGAGGCCATTCTAAGATAGCCAAGTGGTAATCTAGTATATAATCTTAGTTAGGTCTAAAGGTCTATATAAATAGAAGTAAAAGATATTTATAAATAGATATAGTAAGTAAAAGAATAGAAGCCTATAAGACTAGGTATTAGATATTTCTTATAATAATAGGATTTCTAACTATAATAAGTAATACCTAAACTTTCTTTAGTAGTTATAAAGAGGCATAGTAGTATTAATAATTAGTATAGGCTCCTTATTTTCTGCTTCTATATTAATATCTAAGTAAAGTCTACTAGTATATTACTAATAATTATTAATAAAACCTTTTTTATAGCTACTAAAGAAAATATTAATACTTAGGTATATAATTTTAGGTTAAAATAAAGAAGTAAGCTATTATAATTTCCTTAAATAATAAACTAATAGAATTTCTTAAGTATAAACCTATAACTAATAGTTATAGTTATACCTGGCTATTTTGTTTATATATTAGAGCATTTTATGACTTAATCTGGCAGAAGAAGCCTTAGATAATATATATATAAGAGATAACCTAGACCCAGTCCTGTTTTAAACACTACTATCTCTAGGACATTACTAACCCAGGACACAAAATATACACCCATAACTCTCCTATCATAATATATAAAAGCATTTAAAAGCCATAAAGATCATTATCAATATGACTTTTAATAAGATAGATAGCATAAAATCACATACTTGTAATATTTGTCATTGCCCTCGATCAGATAAGTTTCATTGGCACCACCCTGCTAGGCAGGGTTATCCTTATACCTATTCTATCTATTACTATTATCATTAGGACTAGTATAGAGTTATAAGTAAATCTTATAAGTAACCAGTTTACCAGATAATATATAAGAATAAACCTATATACTAAAGTATTATTATTATAATTAAGACTATCTATTATACTCTTATAAGTAACAATAGTCTAGATATCTATATTTACTACTATTACTAGTACTATAGTAATGGAAATAATAGCATAACAAAGGAGCAAAAAAGGCTTTATCTAGGATTAATAGAGAGTACTAGAGAGCAATATATATAGATTACTAAGCTTACTAATGGCCCGGCGCCATTACCATATGAGCTGCCTGTATATTAAGAATTAACCTACAGTCCATTACACTTAGAACAGAAGCCAGTCTTCAGATTTCATATTACAGAGTACATTTAGTTAGATAAGTTATATCTTACTATAATATATATTAAAGTTATATATTTATTCCTAAGAAGCCACTAGTAGCATCTATTAAGCTAAACTATAAAGATTAGAATTATATTTACCTAGATTTATATTAAGATAGTAATAATATAAGTATATATAATAGAAAATAAATATATTTAAGTATAATATACTAGATATCTAGGGAAGAACTAAGGGATAGCTTTATTATAAGTATTATAATTTCTAGTATAATATTAAATCTAATATTACTTAAGAAGCTATAAGAACTAGAATTAATATAATAGTAATATTAAGCCTATAAATAGGCTATAAAAACTAGCAATACTAGCTATTATTATAGCTACTACTAACTAATTATTATCTTAAGTAATATATATATTTATAAGTCTAGTTAAAAAAGCCATTAATATATTAAGTAATCTAAAGCTCTAATATATTAATATATATTTATTTAGCTATAAAACATACTAATAAAAAGATTTAATAAATAAGCTAGAACTAATTATACTTAAGGTTCTATTATACCTAAAGGATACCTAAAATATTAATAATATAAGACAGGCTTCTAATATATAATAAAAGAATATTATAAATAATACTCTAGATAATATACCTAGCCTGGTTATAATCTAAAAGTCTACTCTAACTAATAGAAATAAATATTCCAAGAAATATAATAAAGCCTATAAGTAAAAGCTAGTTAGAAATTAAAGTAAGAAAGTTCTAACAAAGAGATACTTTATATAACTCTATAACCATTCTTTTATAGCTTAATAGGGATTTAGCTAAAAAGAGTATCTAAGTAGCCTTTAAGGTAATATCTTTAAGTTCTTTAGCTTTACTTTAAGTAGTTTCTATTTCTATTAAGATAGGGTTCTTATATAAAAGTATTTTCTTAATATTACTATTAGAGGGCATATATATAAGCTTTTATATTCCTCTTATAGAGTATCTAGTTTTAGTACCCCTTATAACTTATATTACTAACTACTATCTATTAACAGGGGTAAGCATGCTGGTTTTATAATTTATATATTTATTATAATATGCTTACTAGATATTCCTTTTCTAATTAACTAACTCCTAGCTATTAACTACTATTATAGACTCTATAAATATCTATAGTATCTTTATAAAAAGTATTATCCTTTTTTTACTTATCTCTTTATTCTTTTATTCTATTACTTAAATAATATATAACTATATCTATTACTTTTTTCTTTATTAAGTATATTTTCTCCTCCTATCTAGATAGCTTAGTAGATATTTTTAACTATTAAGATACTATGGATTACTAATTATTATTTATATTAATACTAATATATACCTGCTTATTATTAATATAAAAGATAGCTCTAACTTTATATAAAGACTTAGAAGAGCTATATTAATAAACCTCATACCTCTTTATACAGGTAGCCAATTTAACCAAATTATATATATTCTTTCAAGTCAGCCAGATAATTATCTTACTTTATATAAATATATTAGTCTAGTTTTTATCCTTAAAGCTTCTTTATACTCTATTTTCTTATAGCTATATAGTAATATTAATCTCTAAAGATAGCCAGATAAAGCCAGTTTAATTATAAGTATATTACATATCCTCTACTAAGTAATTGGTTTTTACAAGCCATTAGCTTTTAAAAGCTTTAGTAATAATAATAATTTAAAGGCTACTAGCTTAGTTAGAGTACTCATATTAACGTTAATTCTTACTCTCTAGAAATAGATTTATAAGCCTTTATTAATATTATACCTTACTCTTTTAGCCATAATAACTACTAGTCTCTAGTTTTACCTACCTTTAATAAATATAATATAAATCCCTAAGCTCTACTTTATAATTATAATACTAATCTTTATATTAGTTAAGTTAATCTTCTTTTTAAAACTCCTTTTTATTAACATCTTAATAGAACTTATTTCTACTACTATAATTTAGTAAGTTAGAAAGAATAATATAAAAGTTAAGGTGACTATACTGTGGCCTTTAAAGTTTTATATTAGTTAGTTTATATTCTTAAGTATTCCATAACTTACCTTATTCTAATATTATCCTTTTTAAGTAGCCTAAAAGTACCTAAATAATAAAAGTACTAGCAAATAATAAGTAATTATAATTATTATCTAGCCTTATTATAGTTTTACTAGTTAACTTTATCTAGCAGTTCCTTTTAAATAATATACAGCCTTTATAAAAAGAATATATAATAATACTACTAAACTTAATTAATATAGGACTATTTTACTCTTTACTATAGGGATTGGTATTATAGGGTAACTACTATATATAAATAAGTAACTATAATTATATAGAGAATAGTAAATAAAAACCTAGAGATATATACTATATTAGGAAATTAAAGTAAAAGATTAGACCTACTATATTTAGGCTAATTTAAGACTTATAGTTTATAGAATATAGGTACTAGGTAAACAAATAGATTAATAATATCCTATTATAGAATATTAATTATATAAGTATTATATTAGTAGGTTATTAATTATAACTTATATTAATCTTATTACAGGATATTTAATTATATATATAAGGAAGATTTCTAGCTAAAGATACTAAGAGAGGCATATCTATAAAGAAAGGAAAGAATATTACGATCCCAGCGGTTACGTCACGTGTACCCCACAAAATTCTCTACTTCAAACAACTAACTAGAATAAGACTAATAAGTACAAGACCGACAGCGCTCTAGGACCATGCCATCCTAGGGCTAATAATAATCTTATATTATATTATTCCTATATAATTACCTTAAGTATATAGAATATATTTATTTATACTTTTATAGATTCTAGTTTACTAACTATTAACTAAAACTTCTTTATATTAATTAAGCCTAATATATATTAAATCTACTATTAAAAGATATAATACTTTAATAAGCTTAGTTTATATCCTATATAATCTACTAATAATAAACCTAATATAGCTTAGTTTATCTATAGTTAGGAACTAATTATTATATATTAATAGCTCTTATTTAGACTATACTATATAATAATAAGTAATATAAATATAATATTTATAAACATTAACTCTATTTATTAGCAGAACATAGCTACTAACCTTCAGGCTTATTAGCCTATAGTACCTATTAATCCTATACTAGTTAACTATTTACTAACTAACCAGAATATAAATAACACAGACAACTCTTCCCAGAGTTCTAATAACTTAAAGGTTAAATAACTTTATAAATAACTTAGGAATATTACTAATAAGATAAATAAAATATAATAAATAATAAAGAAATTCACTATCTTATAATAGTAGTAAAATTAAAGTAATAATAATACCTAGCAGGAAATATATAACCTGGCCTTAATAGCTAATAATAAAAGAGATCCAGGAGAAATCCTTAAGCCTAGCCTACCTAAGTATTTTAATAGAACTTTAAGTAGACTACTTATATTTCTTATATAAAGCTAAGCCTTTATTATATACTATCTAAACTAGTTTTATAATAATACTACTAAGGTAATATATATAGTAAAAAGACTTATTAAAACTATAGCCTAATAGTTCTAGCCTATTATAAATAATTATATAATAAACCTACCTTATAAACTATAACTATAAACTACTTTACTCTTTAGAAAAAATAGATACTATAAGATAGAAAAAGTACTTAAAATAGTATTTAGAACTATTAATAAAAAAAGCCAAGTAAAAAGAAAAATCAAAATACTTAAGCAAACTAAATTAGTATCTACCCTAGAAGTTAAGTTTCTATAACTTATAAATAAGCTACTATAAGACTAAGATATATTAATATTATTCTTCTTTAATATACTTAAAGAATAAGTTTAATAAGAATTATAAGAAAAAGATTAACCTAGAATATTAATTAAATATATTAATATAATAATTAAAATGAATAACTAATAATTTGCCTAAAGAACTTATAATTTACAAGGAAATAAAGAACAATAAGATAACAAACTATAATACTATATAAACTAAGAAAGACCTTAATAAGTTAATACTTAATATAGTACTAAACCAAGACTAATAACTATTAGAATAATTAAATAAGATAAGTCTAAAATTACCTAGTATAACTATAATAAGAAAGGATACTATAAATAAGAATATAAAAACCCTATTAAAACTAACTAAAAATATAAACCTATCCTAGAAAGTAAGAAAATCAATATAATCAAGAAAAACAATAAACCCTAGATAGTAATTAAAACTATTAATATAACTTAAAAAGATAGATATAATATAATATAGATACTATATATTAATAACTTTAATCTATCTCTTAATATATATAACCTATTCCTTAGTAAAGAAAAAACCCTTATTAAATATTACCCTAGACTAGAACCAGAATAATAACCTATTCTAGGACATATAGTCCTAACCATAGAAGTTCTCTACTTATAAAACAAAAAAAAAAAAAAAAAAAAAATAACTAAGAATAAAAGAAACAATAACAAGCTAGAAAAGATAAAACAATTAAGTTAAAATAAATACCTATACCTAAATACTACTAATAACTTACTAAAAGGAAATCTATCTTTATAATTAAAAAAGAAAAAGAACTTACCCTTAACCTAAATAATAAACCTAGTACTAAAAAGGTTAACTAAGAAATTAATAATATACCTATTAAAACTACCTAATAATCAAACTAATATATTAATAATCTAAACTATTTAAAATCCTATAAAATTTAAAAAGAATCTAATACTAAAAAACTCTAGAATAAAAATAAAAAAATAGTCTAGAATACCTTTATTATATTATAATATAATAAGTTTAATTAATATTACTAGACTAGTAAATACTAGAAGTATATAGAATTAGCCAGAGAATAAGTAATTATAAAGTAAGATAATAATATTTATATTTAGGCTTATATTAAGAAAGTACTAGAAGATCCTATAACCCCAGAAGAATATATATAAGCTAAAAAGGACCTAAGAAAATATCCTAATTATCCTAATTATAAGTAACTATTATAAATATTATATATATAAAATTACTACCTATAATACTAGTAAGATAAAGTAATAAATAACTATTTCTTAATATAAGTCCTAGAACACTAAGAATAAAGACTCTATTTAATTATTAATATAATTAGGTACTAAGTTACTAAGAGATATAAAGAATCCTAAGTAATAAAACTAAAAGCTTATATAGAAACATAAGAACAAGCCTTAATATATATTTAAAACTCTTAATATATTATATAATAAAGACAGAAAGTATAATAAGAAATCAAGATTACTAAAGATAAAATACTTAACTAAGAACTTAGCTAAATTAACTAAAATATTACTTAATAGAAAGAAAAAATATCCTAAGATAAATAAAATATCTTTAGATAACTAGATAAGTAATAATTATAAGAATAACTAATATAACTTAAAAAGGAAAAAGAAAGGCCTTTTACTAAAAAAAAAAAAAGTAAATATTATCCTAGACTATAAAATAAAAAAAATAAAAGCTACTTACTAGTAAAAACTAACTACCCAGGATAAGTATCCTAATAATATTAACTATATTAAGAGTAAATATAATATAGACTACTAATAAGAAAAAGGCATATACTATCTATAATAGAGTAATAAATAAATAAGAAATTAAAAGCTAAACTCCCTAAGAAAGCTCTAAGAATAGCTATAAAAGGAAACTAATAAACCTACTTAAAACTAAAAGTTAAAATTAAAGATAAGTAGTTAAGTATACTTATAGATAGTAGAGCTAATATAAACTTTATTTTCTTTATAGTAATTAATCCTTAGTTTAAGCTACTGTTTCTTTACTAATATAACTTTATTTATTCTCGGGCATAAAGTTAGTTAGTTATATACTTTAGTATATATATTTAATTAATTAAGGTTAATT
>JAAQRM010000222.1:0-13416 GCA_013396095.1 Fusarium sp. NRRL 52700 | reverse complement strand
TATTATTTTATATATATTATAATTAATAGTAATTATTTATTAAGTTTTTATTAGAATTTATATTTTTATTTATACTTTTTAGGTAAATATAGCTAGATATTAGAAAGTCTTTAGCCCTAAATAGCCTAATTTTAAATACTAAAATATAGTATTTCCTTTTAGTAATTTTCTTTAAATCTAGATTATATATATTTATTCTCTTAGAGAAATTAGAGACTTATTTATAGCTAGGTTTATCTATATTAGTATTAGCCTTTAAGTTAGTTACTTATATTTAAATACTTATTATTTTTTAATTTCTAAGACCTTATTAAATATATTTTTATTTACCTTTTAAAGATAGTTATTTCTTAAGCTTATATCTTACTATATTTTATATTTTCTTAGTTTTATAAATAAAACTAGATTTATAGCTAATATAGTATATAAAGCTATATTATATAGTTATAATATTCTTAATAATTTTTTATATAAGGTAAGTTTAACTTATACTTTATTATATCTCTTAATTAGAACTTATATTACTTTTAATTAAAAAAAAATCTCTAAGAAATATAGCCTTTAAGCTCTTTATTTTACTTATATTCCTAAATATATATATAATTACTCCTAAGTCTAGTAATATACTATTACTTAGTAAGTATTTATTAGCTATTATTAGGCTTACTTTTAGCTATTTTAAGCTAACTAGATATAGTTAGGCTAAGCTTTCTAATTTTAGCCTTTTCATCTAGTTTATAATATCTTTTTTATTTTTTTTATTCTTTTTTATATCTTTTTAGTAATAAATTGTATTAATTTAAATCTAATATATATCTTTTCTAGGAAAATATAAAAATATTTTAATAAGATATATTTTATATTATATACTTTATATCTTCTAGTCTTATCTTTATTAAATCCTTAATAAGGGTATTTCTTTTCTTTATATTCTTTTTATTTTATTTATTTAAAGGCTTTTTATTCTTTACTTTTTTCTTATATAATATTTTTTTTTTTTTTTTATTTTTTTTTTTTTTTTCCTTACTATTAGCCTTATATAAGGCTATCAAGCTACTAACTATAATTTAAAGGCTTAAATAATAAGGCCCCTATAGTAGGCCTATATTATAAAGGTTAAAATCAATTAAGGTTTATCTGCCTTAGTAGCGTAATTACTGCCTTGATCGAGTAGTATAAATACTGCCTATAGGTCCCTCGGCAGCTACGTCAGGTCCCTTCCTTCATCCCACCCAAAAGTCACGCCTGTATATCCATTACAAAGTACGTTCCCTGACCTGTTAGTTATAGTTACTAACATCAATTATAGCCAACGACGCGATGCTACAAAATACCCTGCAGCCATACGATCATGGCTACTGCACGACTAGCCATAACCTCGATCTAGCTATCAGGCCGGCCCTTAGGGCAGCTAATAAAGAAGAATGCCAAGAGATCCGTACGATGGTAGCTGCCATCAGGAAGAACCTCGTCGAGGTGCCAATCTAATCTTGTCAGGATAGCTATCTTTAACTATAACCTGATTAGGTTAATCTTTCGTACGGGCTAGTAGCCTCTTATTTATATAATTAATCTGATCTAGGTTAATAAGGAGCTATTAAGTCTTAAGGACCTAAAGAAAAACCTAAGGGAAGGTAATCCCCTTAAGCTAAACCAGGTTATCTTTTTTACTGCCTTTATAGGCTTAGCTATATATAAAGAGTGGCTTCTTAATGTATCTAAAAGGGTTATTGATATGGAGGGGAAGCTGCTCTTAAATTGGTGAGGATGAATACGGGGTAATGATGGGGTTGGACCGAAAATTTGAAGGAAATGGGTTAACTCTGTTAGTGTAAGTTAGTTAGTAAAAGTCAAATTGACCTGAAGTTATAACTGGCTTAATCAATTGAATGTATATGCTGAAGTATATAACTAACTGACCTTATGCCTAAGAACAGATAAAGTTATATTAGTGAAGAAATAGTGGCTTAAACTGGGGAAAAAAGTACTATAACTAACTTTAGTTTCTTAGGTTTCTAGCTAAAAAACTAAAGCTAGCTAAATATCTATTATTACTATACTAATAGATAGGATATTTAAATATATATAATTTATCTATATAATACTATAAGTATTTACTTATAACTTTAAAGAGATTAATCTTAATACTATAATAAGATTAATAAACTATTAGTTTATTTCTTTAGCCTCTTAAAAGCCTATATCTTAGGCTTTATTAATTAAGATTTTCTATTACTTAAGCTATTTATTTACTTTCTTATAAGTTATATATCTTTAGTATTAAGGTTTTATTAAGATCTTTTTATATACTTAATAAGCCTTCTATTTTTACTTTATCTAAGTTAAGAAGAACTTATTATAAAAGAACTAAATTTATTCTATTAATATATTATTTTCTAAAAAATAATACCTTATAATACCTTTATTTATTATATTAAATACCTAGTTTTAGATAATAAATATCTTTCTTTTTAGATCTTTATAATTCTTTAGATATATATTATATATTACTTTTATTATAGTAACTATTTAGTAATCTTTCTTTATAAAAGAAGGTATTTGTTAAGTTTATATCTTATATTTAGTATAAATTCTATCTAACTTATTATTTTATAAATTAACTTTCTATATAGCTAATTCTTATATTAAGAAAGATAATATTTCTATAGTTATTACTATATATATAGTTATAATACTTTACTATCTTATTACTAATATATTAGAAAGTATAAATATAATTATCTTAAGGGTAGGCTTATTAGTTACTATTAAGTTAATATAGACTTATAAATTTTTATTCTTTAATTTAATCTTGAGGGCTTTATACTAGCTAATTTACTTATTACTAGATTTAAGTCTAATAGTCTAATTAGTTATAATTTAAATTATTTTTAATAAGTACTAGGCTTTTTAATACTTAGTTAATACTCTTAGTAGTTTTTATCTTATAAATAAGACTTTTAATTATTAGAAAGGATAATTATATCTATTCTTTCTTATTTCCTCCTTTTAAAAAGAAAGAAAGGTTTAGATTTATCCTTTAGATTTCTAATAACTAGCTAAGGTATTACCTAGGTATAAGCGATTATTATATGTTCTAATCCAATAAATACCGCTTACCCCTTGGTAGCTATATTAGGTCCCTTTCTTTATCTTACCTAAAAGACTAAGATATTACTTCTTAATTAACCCTATTATATACTATGCCTGGTATTTCTATTATAAAGTATATTTCCTGACCTAACTTTCCCTGTTAGTTACTATTACTAATATTAATTATAGTTACTAATAAGATACCTATATAAAATAGCCTATAGTTATATAATTATAGCTACTATAAAACTAGCTATAACCTTAATCTAGCTATTAGGCTAGCTTTAGAGGTAACTAATAGAGCTAAGCTAGAAAAGATATATATAATAATAACTATTATTAGAAAGAATTTCTTATTAAGATACTAATTTAATCTTATTAAAATAGCTATTTTTACTTATACTTTAATTAGGTTAATTTATTATATAAACTAGTTATATCTTATTTATATAATTAATCCTAACTAGGTTAATAAGGAACTATTAGGTCTTAAGAAGCTAGAAAAAGACCTAAGGGAAGGTAAGCCTCTTAAGTTAAACTAAATTACTTTTCTTATTACCTTTATAGGCTTAATTATATATAAAAAGTAGCTTCTTAATATATCTAAAAGGGTTATTATAGTAAAAAGAAAGCTACTCTTAAATTAATAAGGATAGTATATCTGTAAATAGAGTTAGAAAAATATAAGGTAATAGTAAGATTTTATAAAGGAATTAGGTTAACTTTATTAATATAAGTTAGTTAGTAAATATTATAGACTGGCTCCTTAGCTATAACCAAAAGGATATTAATATAGATATTATTAATCTTAAAAGAATTAAGAAAGAATTTCTTAGAAATTCTTTCTTAAATACTTTTATTAATCTTATTTAAATCCTAGACTAGCCTAAAAGATTATCTAGTCTAATTAAGGCTTAAGTAAGACCTAAGCTTATAATATATTTCCCTACCTATCCCTAGATATTAGCAATTTCTAGCTAAAATATATTATATATCTATTTATAGGTTTATATAAATCTAGCCTAGATATATATAAAGTACTATTCTATTTATTTATTTCTTATATTTATTTATCTAAAGGCTTAATATTAATTATATATATTTTCTAGTTAATAGCCCCTTAATATTTCTTTATAATATCCTTACTTTTCTCTTTTATTTTTACTTTTTTTCTTCTTTTCCCTAGGCTATTTTATTATAAGTTTTATATATATTATAAGTTTTATATATTCTTTATACTTACCTATTTTTATTTTTTTATCTTTTACTAACCTCTTATTATTAGTAAGCTTATCTTTTTATTTTATATCTTTATTTTTTTTTATTTTTTTATTATATAAGGTATATTTTTACTCTAGCCTATATTTAGCTAGAATATAGCTTATTACTTACTTATATATTAACTAGATTTCTAGGCTTTTTTCTTTACTATTCTTTCTTCTTTATTTTTATATCCTATATTATAACTACTATTACTATTTCTTTTAGTAATAGTAATAATAATAGGTCCTAGTATCCCCTATCTAACTAATAGGCTATTAGTTATTATTTTTATAAGAATAACTCTAATAATAAAGATTAGTTTTTTCTTTAAGCTTTACTCTTTTCTTATAAGTAATATATAGATTATCTTTTTAATTATAATTATTTTCTAGATTATATTTCTAGGTTTTACTTATTATATAAGTATTATTTATTAATTAAGTTAAGTTATATTTAGCTTAATAACCTATTTATAACTAATCTAGGACTTTATTACCTTATTTAAGAGATTAAGAAAACTACTAAAGACTATAAATATATTATTAGTAGTAAAAAAAAGCTTAATAAGTATATAAAAACCTAAGATAACTCTTATAAGAAGAAAGGTATTACTAAGCCTAAGTTCTAGGGTATATTCTTAGGCTAGGCCTAGTAACTCTAGAACTTTCTTATTACTAATAAAGATTACTAGACCCCTAGAAAGGTAACTTATATCTATAATAACCTTATTTATATACCTAATTCTATTATTACCTTATACTATATAGTATACCTTTAATTTAATAACTCTTTTCTTTTTCTTATATTCTTTAGTTTAAATAGTAGCCTAGCTAGGTCTAGCCTAGCCTTTACTAGGATATAGCTCTTATTTAAACTCTATAAGGACTTTTATACTATATATAAGGCTATTAACTAATAATTAAATACTTTTACTTAAGCTATTACTAACTTTAATTAAGCTTTATTTTAATTTACTTTTTTTATATTTCCTTCTTATTATTATTATAATAATAATATAAAGTTTCTTTTTAAGTATTATTATAATAAGTATATTTATCTCTTTTCTCTTTTCTTTACTTATATTTATATTATTTTTTAGGTAATATAGTTTCTTTTTTAATTAAAAGTAAGTCTTTTAATAATTTAAACTTAAGTAATAGTAAAGGTAATAAGAATACTAGGGATAATAATAAGGAAAATAGTAATAATACCTAGTAATATCTAGATCTTAGTTTTTTTATTTTTTAGGTAATTAGGGCCTAGATCCTGGCTAGATCTGGCCTAAGTTCTTATAATATATAGTATATCTTATTATTACTATTATACTTAATATAATCTATTATATACTATTAGGTCTTCTTATTCCCTCTTATATACTATAAGTATTTTAATATTTCTTATATTTTCTAATAGCTCCTAAGTAAAGATTATCTATTCTTCTTATTTAATAAGAATATCCTTATTCCTTCTAACTCTTTTTATATTCCTAGCTATAAGTATTCTCTTTATAGTATATTTCTTTACTAGTTTCTTATTATTTTTCTAAAATACTAGTTATAGTTCTAGTCTAGATTTTTATAATTTCTAAGAAAAGAGTAAGTTTAATATTACTTACTTTATAAAATCTATATAAAAGATATTATATATACCTCTAGGAGTATTAAGTCTAACTATTAATAAAGATAGTATCTTTTTAATATAATACTTAGTTATAATTTAATTTAGTTTTTTATAAAAGTAGTTTATTTAAAAGTTTTATAAGTCTAGCTAGATTATATTATTAACCTAGAACTATTTTATAGGGTAATAGCCTTTATTATATATATCTTAATACTTTTACTATATATATATATAAATAGCCTATATAACTTCTAATCTTTCCTTAAGTTAGGCTATAAACTATATTACTTTTCCCTTATTAAAGGTCTTACTAGCTAATTAATCTATATTCTATTAAATAGCTTTTAAATTATACCTATAAAGTAAGTAATTTAGATTAAACCTTATTACTAATAAAACTCTATTATTTAAAAATATTTATATTATTACTAAGTAATTAGGCTAGTTAAATTAATAGAAGGCTATTAAGAGCTATAAGATTAACTATATTTCCTAGTTTATTTACTTTATTTTTCTATTAGTTTATAGGTAATATACTATAAAGAGATACTATTATATCCTGGTTAGATTATAAAGTATTTTCTAGAACTTATTAAGCTAGTCTAATCCCCTATTTAATATAATATCTTTAAGAAAACCATAAAATCTCTACTAATAGTCCTTAAAATACTATATATATACTTCTATTAAGATACTTATTATTACTTCTAGCTATATAAACTTTAATAGTTTATTAATAATAACTATTAGAAATATAAGGTTTATATCTACTTAGGCTAGTAATTCTATTATAAAGTTAATTAATAATATTAATTAGTATTAATCTAGAATTAGTAGCTATTATAAGAGGCCTTAGTATTATTACCTACTCTTATAAGCCTTATTATAGTAATAATTCCTATAAAACTACCTTATATTTATAAATATCTTATTCTAGTAATATTCTTTATATAAGGCCTAAAATATACTATTTTTTTCTAGATAATTAAGTAAAAGTAATTTATATATCTACTAGATAATTATTATTATTAATAGTTCTTATATAAGTAGCTAGATCTAGCCTTTATATAGTAAAGCCCTTTATTCCCTAATACTATAGTCTTAAGTCTACTTTCTTATTTTTATTTTCTTAGGGAACTATTATTTCTTTTATAATATTATATTTAATCTAAGGCTATAAGTTATTAAACTAATAACTATTTAGTCCTAAAGTTCTTAAAGTACTTTATTTTAAAAGACTTATTTTCCTATAAGTAATATTCTAGCTAGATCTAGGCTAGAGTTCCTAGGTAAGGTTACTATTAATAAGATCCTTACTAATCTTATAACTTAGTTTATATATCTTAATCTCCCTTAGTAATCTTAGTCTTTTTATAATAAAGTATTAGATTATAATATCTCCTTCCCTAGCTAGTAATATAGTTTATAATTATAATATAAGAGTAAGTTTACTTATTATACTTAATATTTAGAAATCTCCTATATAGTTATAAAGTACTCTAGGTTCTTATAGTCTATTAGAATAATAAAAGGTCTCTAGATCTCTTATAACTCTACTAACTATACTTTTAAATAACTAACTATTACTAGTAGTTCCTTATTATAAATTATATAGTTTTATTATATTAAGTTTAAAAGAATAAAGTAATATATAACTAGATAAAAGATATCTTTTTTATTCCTTTATAATAAATATTCTTCTAATATCTTCCTAAAGCTATTTACTTTTATTATTATTTTTTTATTAGGTTTTTATCATACTAAGATAAGACTTATAATAAAGTATTCTTTTAACCTAATAAAGGCTATTAATTAAGCTAGGCCTTACTAAAAGAGAATTCCTTTTTTAATTAGATAGTTTAAAGGAATAATAAGCTTTATAAACCTTTTAATAAAGTTATAATAGAAATTTATAAATCTAAGAAAGCTTTTTATTTCTTTTAAATATATAAGGAATTCCTAGGTATAAATAGCCTTTACTTTCTCTAGATTTAATTAGACTAATACTTCTATCTTTATAATATATCCTAAGTACTTTACCTTATTAATTATAAACTTATATTTCTTTAGGTCTAGGTTTAAGCTAGCTACCTATAGCTTATATAATATTTCCTATATCTTCTATATATAGTCTTTCTAAAAGCCTCCTAAGTATACTAGAATATTATCTAGATAGGTTATTATATAATTTTCTAGGGATAGGCCTAGTATTCTATTAATATAATACTAGAAAGTAATTAGAATACTTATTAGCCTAAAGGGTATTACTAACTACTTAAATAGTCTAAATTAAGTCTAAAAAGCTATAAGATATTCTTTACTATTTATAATCTAGATCTTATAAAAAGCTACTTATATATCTAGCTTTATTAGTTACTTAGCCTCTAATAATAACCTTAGTATTTTCTTAATTAGAGATAGTAAGTAATAGTCTTATTAAGTTATTTTATTAAGTACCTTATAGTTTATATAGAAATATTATTTTTTTTCTAGTTTCTTTATAAGTAATACTAATATTACTATAGATAAGAAACTAGCCTATATCTAGCCTTTATCTATTAGCTTTATAACTTATTACTAGACCTTAAGTAAATAATCTTATAGTATATTATATAATATCTCTTATAAAAGCTTAAGTTCTAACTTATTTAAGTTTTTTTTTAGCTTAATATAGTAATCTATCTATCCTTAGTATAAAGATAATACTATAGCCTTAATAAGGTTAAAAAGATCTTTAAACTTATTAAGCTTAAGTAATAGCTTAGACTAGCTCTCTTTTTACCTAGGGTTAGGATTTATTTCTTATAATACCTAGGCTTTTAAGGCCTAGGTAATCTCCTTTAGATTTATAATAATTAATATATTTTATTTCTTATCTTATTATACCTAGTATTATATAGTACTAGTAAATACTAAACTAATTATAATAGTTATAATAATCTTAGGTATAAAAGACCTATTACCTTTTATAATAAAGCTACCTATTACCTTAATTACTAGCTCTTATTAGCTAGTATAAATATATATATTATAGTATACTATTTATAGTAGTTTAAGAATTACTTTTCTTATTAGGCCTAGGATTATATAGAAGTATAAAAGGCTACTTAGCTTTTTTATTTATTTAGATTAATAATTCCTCTAGCTATTTATATAATATAAGTTATTAACTCCCTAAAAATCTACCTCTTTCTAGTAACTTTTACTATAATCTTAACTTTATATCTTTTTAGTAGATTTATAATATCTAGCCTTAATTATTATACTATATACTTATTAATTACTTTATAGTAATTATATTTTATATTAATTTATATATTAAGGAACTTTAGTAAGTTAAATAAAACTAATATTAGTAATAGGAAACTATTTATTATATTACTAATCTCTTATTAATTCTCCTCTAATATAGCTATATAAATATATATAAAGCCTTTATATCTTACTTCTAATCTTTATATAAGACTTCTTATAGAAATATTTAGTTTTTTAACTTAAAGACTTTTTTATTATTCTTATAATTACTATTATCTATTAGTAAACTATAGACTTAATATTTATATATAGTAAATATAAAGGTTAATTAAGCTAATAGTCTTAGGCTTAATAGATAATACTTTTATAGTAAAAATAAAATCTTTTTTATTTTCTATATTTTAGAATCTTTATAGAGACCTATTAGGCTTTCTTTTATTTCTTATTTAGGGTCTATACTAGATCTGCCCCTTACTTAGGTCCCTTATATCTTATTAAGGTAATATTAACTTCTATTATCCTAATATTACTATTACTATCTTATTATAAAAGGAAAATAAATATTATATATATATTAAACTTTTAGAACTTTTCCTTTAGTTATTATAACTTAATATCTATAGTAATACTATAATATACCTTTACTATACTCTTATAGTTATCCTAAGAGATACTATAGCTAATATTATAATCTTATATAATTTTATTTAATATATAATATAAGTATATTAACTTTATTTTACTATTCTAATTTAAGTCTTTTATTATAACTAGTTTTTAGTTAAAATAAATAAAAAATTTTATAAAAGGCTTAGTATTATATTAATAGATTTACTTAAGCTTTATTTAAGTAATTTTCTTTTAATATTAATTCTTATAAGTACTTTCTAAATATATAAGGAATATTATAAGGTTAAAGCTTTTCTATTTTCCTATCTTAAAGAATAATCTAATAATCTATAGTATATTACCTTTAAGATTTATAAAAATAAATATCTATTAATTCTTATTATTTTTAATTTTATTTACCTATATTTTTAAGATATATTATATTACTAGCTTCTAGGAAGGCTATATAGCCCTAATATTATTAAACTTAAGTATAGTTAGTAGCTATTTATATTATACTAACTTTAGGCTAGTTCTTATTATTATTAAGATTAAAGTTAGTATTATTACTAGGGCTAAGTTTCCCTAAGTACTTATAAAAGGTATTATTATTATTATATTACTAAGCTATTTCTAGATATAGTTAGTAATATTATATTAAAAGGTATTAAGATTATTCTAAAAGATAGCTTAGATCTATATTTATTAGACCTATATACCCTTAAGGACTACTATTATCTTTATAACTATTAGTTCTTTAAGTAGTTATTAGCTTAGGGGTTAGTTAGGACCTATAGTTTTTAGTCCTTATATTATAAGGACTATTTTTCTTATCCTATAATATAAGTAGTAGCTAGAAAGTGATTTATATTTTAGGCTAAGGGAAGATTAATAATTATTATAGACTAACTTCTTAGTTATAACTAAAAGGATATTAATATAGATATTATTAATCTTAAAAGAATTAAAAAAGAATTTCTTAGAAATTCTTTCTTAAATACTTTTATTAATCTTATTTAAATCCTAGACTAGCCTAAAAGGTTATCTAGTCTAATTAAGGCTTAGGTAAGACCTAAGCCTATAATAGTAAAAATTAAATTAACCTAAAGTTATAACTTAATTAATTAAATATATATACTAAAGTATATAACTAACTAACCTTATGCCTAAGAATAAATAAAGTTATATTAGTAAAGAAATAGTAGCTTAAACTGGGGATAATAATATTATAGCTATATTATTATAATGCCTATTATTAGAAGAAGCTTATAGAATCCTGACCCTAATAAGCCTTATTTAATAAAAGGAGGCCTTAATATAATTACTAACCTTATAATTAATTAAGCCCTTAGTAAAAAGACTTATAATAAGCTATATAATAAGGCCCTAAAAATTATAAAGAACTAATATTATATAAATAATATTACTAATATCTAGCAGGTATTCTTTAGTTATTAGATTCTTAAGCTTATATAGCCTTATTATAAGCTAGTTAAAAGAGGCTTTCTTAGGAATAAGATTAATAAGCTAAGTAAGTTTAAAGAGAAGTTACTTAGAAAGATAAATCTAAAGCTTAAGAAAAAGCCTAAGGAAAGAGAATTTATTATAGCTATTTATAATAGCTTATATAATAAGTAGTTTATAACTATCTAGTTATAAGCTAAGATAGTATTATAAATTATTAGCTTATAGCTAGTCCTATAATAGCTATAATTATATAATTATAAGCTATTTTATATAGGTATTATATTATTAGCTATAATTAATATTAATAACTATAACTAATAGAGTAAAAGTTAGGTCAGGGAATATACTTTATAATAGATATATAGGTATAGTATTCTTTTAGGTAGAATAAAGGAAGGGACCTAATATAGCTACTAAGGGGTAATAGACCTATAGGTAGTATTTATATTACCTTATTAAGGTAGTAATTATATTACTAAGGCAATTAAACTTTATTAATTTTGACCTTTATAATATAGGCTTACTATAGGGGCCTTATTATTTAAGCCTTTAAATTATAGTTAGTATCTTAATAGCCTGATATAAGGGTAATAGTAAGGAAAAAAAAATAATAATAAAGAAAAATACTTAAAAATCTATATAATAATAACTACTATTAAAAAGATCTTCTTATTAAGATATTAATTTAATCTTATTAAAATAGCTATTTTTGATTATAATTTAGTTAGGTTTATCTTTAATATAAATTAATAGTTTTTTATTTATATAATTAATTTAATTTAGGTTAATAAAAAGTTATTAAGTCTTAAGAACCTAGAGAAAAACCTAAAAAAAGGTAATTCTTTTTAGCTAAATTAAATTACCCCCAGTTTAAGCTACTATTTCTTTACTAATATAACTTTATCTAATATTAGGCATAAGGTTAGTTGGTTATATACTTTAGTATATATATTTAATTAATTAAGTTATAACTTTAGGTTAATTTAACTTTTACTGACTAACTTATATTAAAATTAACCTAATTCCTTTAATTCTAACTTTAATAGAATTTTTAGTCTAATCTTACTATTACCTTATATTTATCCTAGAACTCTATTTATAGATATACTATCCTTTACTCTTATAATCTTAGACTATAATTAGCCTATCTTATACTTAATTATTAATTTAAAAGTAGCTCCTTTTTTACTATAATAACCCTTTTAAATATAATAAAAAGCTACTTTTTATATATAATTAAGCCTATAAAGGTAATAAGGAAGGCTACCTAGTCTAATATAAGGAAATTACCTTGCCTTAGGTCTCTTTCTAGGTCTTTAAGACCTAATAGTTTAAAATAAATCTAGCCTAGATTAATTAGATTAAGATAAATATCTTTATTTATATAACTAATTAACCTAATTAGACTATACTTAAAGATAGCTATTTATATAATATTAAATTAATATCTTAATAAGAAGTTCTTTCTAATAGTAATTATTATTATATAAATTTCTTAATATTTTTTTTTATTAATTATCCTAAAGGCTAGCTTAATAGCTAGATTAAGGTTATAGCTAGTTATATAGTAGCTATAATTATATAACTATAGGATATTTTATAAAGGTATTATATTAGTAGCTATAATTAATATTAGTAATTATAACTAATAGAGGGAAAGTTAAGTTAGGAAATATACTTTATAATAGAAATACTAGGCATAGTATTATCTTAGTCTTTTAGGTAGGATAAAGAAAGGGACCTAATATAGCTATTAAGGGGTAAACCTATAGGTAGTATTTATACTACTTAATTAAGGCAGTAATTACACTACTAAGGCAAATAAACCTTTATTAATTTTAACCTTTATAATATAGGCCTATTATAAGGGCCTTATTATTTAAGCCTTTAAATTATAGTTAGTAGCTTAATAGCCTTATATAAGGCTAATAGTAAGGAAAAAAAAAAATTAAAAGACTTTATTAAGTAGCTATAATAAAATAAGGACTTATTAACTAAGTAATAAGCCTTTATTATTATAATTATATTAGATAGTAATAATAGTTAATACTAAGAGTAGTTTATAGAAATAAAATATATAATTATAATAATTAAATTAATATTATAAAT